>JACVVK020000745.1:82500-140000 GCA_018292915.2 Batillaria attramentaria | reverse complement strand
CAATTCTGAAGACAAAGGCTCTTGCACTTGTGCTGTAGAGGAAACTTCTTTTGCTGCAAAAAAAAATAAGATAAATGTTGTTCAAGACTACAGTTCACAAATTCCACATCCTAAATGAACTTAACAATAGGACAATCTCAATCAAGGGATATTCTGGCAGTTACTAGTACACTACCAGTGATTTAATTACACTCTACATCAACTCAGCCTTAACAGCAGTTAGCATATAACAAAGAGATTTAAGCATCATTCTAACAGTTCCAGATCTTAAAAATCAAAATATCCAGAGAGATTCTCATGTTTGATGGAACGGCTGATGGAACAGTGGTCAAACCAGTGACTAAGGGTGCTTTTTGGCCAAACAACTGGTTTTGGGATAAAAAGCAATGACTCCTACTAAAACGTGTATTCACTGAATTTGATTACAAAGTGCGATGTTCTGTGATGTTCCTGAAAGTTTTGTCATCGACAAAATGAAAGTCTCAACTGGATTTGGTGAAAGCAATTAACATATCACTCAACTGTTTACAAAAGTCAGTAACACGACAGAAAGTAACGATACAAATGATATGCATGTGTTAATCTCTCACTCTGGGTAAGCTGTGGTGTGATAACTACAATATACAGAACTTTCAATGCTGTGGCTTTTTTCTTGTTACCGTTTTCTTCCAAAGTAATGTTTCGGGAGGCCAGCAGCTCTGCAGCTCTCTGCCCATGTGGTGTGCTGCCAGCCTGAAGAGTGAGCCGTTTCAGAATGCCGCTGTGTTTGCGAGGGTTAAGGTATGTGTACTTTGCTGGATCCTTGTCAAACACACCCACCAATGCTTCAAACACCCGGAAGTTGCCTGCATAAAAAAGAACACAAAAAAATTAAAAACTAAGAAACAAGATGATTAGAAATATTATAAAATGCTGAACGAGAATGAGTCATCACAGAATGTTTGCAAGATAATAATTGTACCAGTATTTATGCTTTGTGCAGCGATCATCAAATGTGTCAAGACCATGGTAGCCATTCGGGCTACCGCCCTGAACAAAACTGGTAGCCCGAAAAAATTTCTTGAAGCCGGAGTGGCTGCTAGGTTCTGATTCATCTCAGAATTCCTGCACGCCATTCGGGCTACCGCGACCAGAGCTTTCACTCGTCCGACGGTAAATTTGGTAGCGAAAGCGAGCTGGCGAGCGCATTTGACGATCACTGTTTGTGTGGCAGGATTCATTTGTTTGTCCACTAATGGGGTGGATTTGGAAGTGGTGGTGGAGATCTGCAGTGGGGTCAGCTTCAGATGTAGGTAGGAAACTTTTCAAGGGTGTATAAATACAAGAATGCTACTGCTATAGGAGGCATCAAATTCAGCTATGTGTACCACAACACCGGGTCTGAACACATTTTGCACCACCCACAGGTTCTCCTCCAACCAAGACAAACTTTCCATTTTGGTAACTACATGCTAGAATCGGGCAAACTTTGTTTTGCTGGGAGCACTCTGCCTATGTGCACTGTTGGACAGATCTGGAAATTTTCACAATTGCTGGACAGGGGATTAGGTTCCTGCTAACTAACATGGTACAAACTGTGTTAATTAAAACATTGGCGATTTCCAGAGACAGGCCTCAAACAATAAGGATAATGAACGATCAGTTGCATGAGACAGCCTCACATGAGGCATCATTCCAACTATAATTGTATGAGGATTTTAATCCTTTCTTTACACCTTTGTCCTTGCGAAGAGCCACAGTCAATGCAGCCTGCAGTGGTGTGTCCCCTCTCTCCAGCGTCACATGATATGGGTCAGCTCCGATCTCGATGAGACGTGCCAGTAAGTGAAACTCTTCCTGCTGGATGGCAGCACTCACTACTTCCTTACTTTCAGCTTGTGGCAACTTGGCACCATGGGACACCAACAGGTCCAAGGTCTTAAAAATCACAGACACGCAGAATTTTTATGTTCACTTTAGCTTATTTTCAGACCTGGTTAGCTCTGATCTTTCTCAGGTGCCAAAATGTGTACGATCATGCCAGAAGTCTGAAAGATCCCCTATGAAATCTGTCACACGCACATACAAAGAATCACAACACAAGAAACACTGAACACTGTGCACAATAGAAAAGTCTGATTTGCACATTGAGCAAAATTAGGCAAAGCTTTCACTTCTACGAGATGAAGTTATCTTGAGAAAACTTTTGTTGTAGTCCAATGTACACAAAAGGCAATTATTATAACATGTTGGTAGCTCTAGGTATGAAGAAACAGGACTTTGCTGCATCTAACATGGGGGATTTCTACTTTGGTGGAATTAAACTAACACAAGAAACCACCTCTGAACATTCACTACTAAATATAAGCACAACTACAGCTTACATGGCACAAGTCTCAGTCAAAACTTTTCTTCATCACATGAAACTATTTTGAGAAATAAACTGTAGTTTGCATGCAATGATCACAGTCTTCACAGATGATTTCCAACACTACTTTCACTCTTTAGATTTACTTTATCATCACTCTTTTACCACATCATACCAACACAACAAACCTGTACATGACGAGTCTCTTCGTCTCTGAAGAGCCCCTTGCATTTCACCAAGTTCAGAATGGACACACTTTTGGCAAAGCTCCCCAGAGCATGATCCCCCTGATAAGATTTCATTACAATGGCCTCCAGCTGAAGCCATTTGCCCTGAGTGGCCAGTTTGTCCAGGATCTGCCGGAGGTGGGTTGTAGGCATGTCCAGCAGAACGTCTGGGACATCTGGTGGAGAAAGACGGACATGAATGGTCATTCTGAGCAGATTTATGCACCATGCATGACTTCCTACGTCTTTACAGGTCAAGCTGACTCATAAATGGACTAAGGGACATTCAACTGACAGGAATGAATCATTTTTCTCTCTTATGCACACAATGCACACACCCAAACACATGTGTGCATGCGTGCGCGCACACACACACACACACACACACACACACACACACACACACACACACACACACACACACACACACACACACACACACACATATAACCAGTCCTGCACCCTTCCATTCATTATCATTCATGTTTTCGTATTAGCTATGCGGAGCTAGCTGGCCACTTTTCAGTAGTGCAGTTGGTCAGTGCAAGGAATAGAAAGGAAACAGCCTGTTCCTACCATCCTCTCCTACTGAACATTCATAACACCCCCCCCCCCCCCCCAAGTTCTAGCCCTCCACTCACTCTCCCAGTAAAATTCAGAATAAAATAACATACCAAGTCGTGCTGAGCTGCTCAGCTGCTGAACCAAACAGTCAATGGCTTTGCGGACAAACTTCACATTCTGTTCAATGTTTCTTGGATGAGGACAACCCAGCACGGTCACCAGCAGCTTGTACCCCTCTTCTCTTGTGTCGGTGGATGTAAAGCAGCCGGGTGCATCACTCACAGCCTTTTCGCACTCCTCACACCACTTCTTCTGGCTTTTGCTGGATTGTTTTTGTGTTGGTTGGTGAGAAGGTTCTCCCCTGTTCTTGTCACTGCTGGTGTCAGGAGCACTGCTGCTGGTCTCTTCAACAGCAGTTGGTTGCGGTGGTTGCTGCAGGCTTTCCTCTGCTGAAAACTCTGTATCAGCATGCGAAGGGGCATCTGGAAACAGGAAAATCAAATACATGTACAAAAGCAGATTTTAACACTTGGCACTCTGTGTAATGAAGTAAACTGAGATCATTACTGGTGAAGTTGCAGTAAGACTTTCATCACCACTGCCAGAGGACTGAGTGTTCAAGTCCTGCATGGGGTGTTGTTTTAGTACAGAGGGACAGGGTTATCTATGGGCATTCTGACTTCCCTACAGCCCAGAAAGGAGGCAATGGTAAGTTCAGAGCTAACTGTGCCTACCAAGTTATATGGGATGCTGTTCAAGGAAATGCACAAGGTTTGTGTGAGCATGCGTACTGCGATATATATGTATCTGTTATTTCAACAGTTCCATAATTATCGTTATCATGATTGGCCCAGCTTGAAAGAATACACATCGAACCTTCTGTTTTAATTGTTGTTGCTTTTTCTGTGTTTCTGTTGCTGTTGTCGTTTTTTTTTTATGTTTTGCTTTTTGAGAACAATTTGTAAAGCTAACTTTTTCCCTGCATTAATGTTTTACCTTTGTAAGGCAGCAGTAAGGTCACTGCCCTCTGTGAAGCATCTGTGTTGCCTGCCTTTTCAATCTGCTGATGAAGACTCTTGTAATGTTTCCTGGGGTTGAGGTTGGCGCGTCCCCGACTGTCTTCTTTATACAAGGACAACAGTAGCTCAAACAGGCCAAAATTTCCTGAAAAAAAAAAAAAAAAAATGAGAGGCAGGCATGTGAACTCTTCCCTAAAAAATAATATGCAATAAACACAATCCCAGTCCTCTGCACAGCAGTTAGCATTCACCTGTTTCACATTATAATAGTGTAAATCACATTCTCACCAGGATCCCTGAAGAGAGCGATTTCTAAAGCGGCATGCAACGGTGAGCCTCCGATGTTGAGGGTCAAGAGGCGAGGATCTGTTCCTAACCGAATGAGTCGCTCTGCCACACGATACTCTCCATTTTTCAATGCTGTCCTTAGTGAATCCCTGCCTTGGTTGCCATGGAGACGTGCACCATGAGATGCCAGCTGATCCAGTATCTGCACCAGCAGCCACCCCCCAAAAACATAAAATAAATAAAAAATCTCTCACATATTGCACTGCTGTTGTGTTTTCCAAGATGGGGACATTGAAAACTGCCTGTACAAATTTTGGCTCTGTCAGAATTCAAATCCTGAACCTTTTGAATCCAAGGCAACAAGCTCATTTTGCGATTTGGTTTTTTTTTTCTTTCTTGTTATTTAGCAAAAAAAAACAAAACAAAAACCGACACAATACAAGTTTACAGAAACATTCTCTTGCCTTCACTCGCTGTTGCTCCCCTCCAAGCAGTCCCTCATGAGAAACCAGAGACTTGATGGAAATGTTCTTGGCAAACTGGCCACGAGGTGCATCTGTGGCCTCTGCTTTGTCCACCACAGCCGCTAGCGAGGTCCACTTGTTCTGCGCGGCCAGTTTCTCCAAGACCTGGTGAAGATTGGTCTGTGGAATCCGCAGCAAGACATCGGGGACATCTGGTGACAAATTGAAAATTTCTGAATGACAGGAGGAACATGTGAGATGAAGGACGTACAGTATGGGAGTCAAGGCATGGAGCACTAACACATATACAGCTTTTATTCTACCATTCAGCATTACTGGTCACAGCCACCACATCACAAAGAAGATAGTATACCACAAACAAGACACTATGACACTATATTACAGATCAGTGCGACTAACAAGACATTACGTCACAGGAAGAACACAGAGGGGTGGATGAAAAGAAACAACAGAGTCACAAAGCACAACCCGGTCAAAATTTCCCCCAAACCACTTGGCTATTTATTGGTTTGGAAATATTTTTTTAAGGCCTACGTAATGCTCTTGCAGAATATCTAGACTCAAAAGCCATCCTGAGCTGTTTTGGCAGTGTCTAACATCATACCACTTATAGACACAGCCTCACAGGTTGGCACAGAGCCAACAGAACGCCACATGCAAAGCAAACAGTAAGGCATCTGTGATAGTGTTGCCATCACTCGCTGACTAGAAGAGTGTCAGGCCGACTGAATTTTCATTTGCACTGCCAGCAGACATCGGTGTCGTGTATTCAAAGCTGTACAGGCCCACTTGCAAGCGCAACTGTTCCAAAATAAAAGGTTGTCTTCTGTGAAGCCTAGTAATGTTGGAACAGATGTGTTTATGGCCTGAAAATACCTTTCTTTGGACCAGCATACCGTAAACACATTCAACAAAACAGAGCCTTACAAGTGGCAAGAAACATCATATTTACTGAAAAAAATTAATTTACCACACACAAAAGAAAATTCATAAATTTACCTGGACTTGAGGACTTGCCAAGCTCTTCAACGATCAGGTCGACTGCCTGAGATACAAGTGATGCACCCTCTTTCTTTGAGTGTGAGCATTCAAAAATGGACACAAGCTTGGAAAAGACAACCTCCGGTTTTCTGCTGCGGTCCAAACGCCAGCGAACATCAGCCAGATGTCCTTCACAATCGCTGCACTTTGAGGACTGTTGTCCTTTCCCTCCTGGTGGTGACTTTACGAGTGTTTGTGTAGATTTTGGCGACTCTTTTGGGTACTTGCTGCTGCTATCAGGCCTGGAGGTACTGTCTGCAGCAGGTCTTCTTGGTACATACGTCCTCCACTGTTGCTGCGACGATGCTAAAAGCACCAATTATGAAAACACTCACAGAAATGTTTCTTATCCACACACGGGCCCCCTCTCCCTTCCACTGTCTAAAAGTTGTGTACTTCAAGGTTACGTTTATTCTGCGTTTCTTTCTTTCTTCTATAACCATGAGAAAACTACTTCAACAAAATAAATGGTATGAACAGAGCTGCGATCAGGCAAATGCACTTGGCACTATAAGGGTGGGTGGGAGAGGGTGAGGGAGAGAATGGAGGGGGGGGGGAGGGGGCACTGACACACAAATACAGATGGAGATACTTCCTACGTACCTTTCCTTGTGGCAGTTTCCAAAAGTTTCCGCAGTTTTGGATCATCAAATGATGCCACACACTCCAGTGCTGTCTTTCCCTGTTTGTTTCTAACGCTTGGATCCAGGCCTAGGTCCAGCAGAATCTCCAGCATGCTCAAGCGACACTCTGCCCCCAGTTGTGGTAGACCTCGGTGATTGGACAATGCCATCAGATGTAGTGCTGTGTTCCCGTCGATGTCCTGCAAGTTTTTTTCTCTGTTGGGTTTGGCATAGCTACCCATTACAAACTGCAGCAAAGTAGATTCCCCTGGAACAGATCCATATAGAGATAACAATACATAAAAACGGAAAACCACCACCCAAAAAAAAAAAGTAGCAGAAATCAGCATTGAGTAAAGATGACAGTTTAAGTACACAGCACTTTAACCATTAAATGGTAAAAGGGCCTAAGTGTTTATCAAATTCAAGGTTTTCTTCTTTTTTTTTTTTTAAATATGCAGAAGCCAGTGGTGCAACGTACGTTCACAACAGTGTGTGCCAATGTAAATTTATCCACTGGCTGGAAGACGGTTATTGAATTTAACCAGTAACTTGGAAAAAAATTACTGTCTGTGATATCTCACCTCTCTTTACAGTGAAGCACGCAGCAGCGTGGATGTATGTGTCCCCTTCGTAGTAACTCAGCCTTTTGTGATCACAACCCCTTCCCAGCAGATACAGGAAAAGTGCCAGGAAAGCTTCTGTGAATTCCACTGGCACATGCCATGAACACAAGGGTTGGAGATCAAGCTGGAGTACAGTTGTGGGCGCAGGTCTCTGAAGTAATGTCAACTGAGAGAGGAACTGAACTGCTTGCCTCCCAGCTTTCCAGCTAGGGAATGGGTCACGCACCTGTAGATCAAGTCTGTTTCCTTCACAAAAGAAGTCATATGCCACCTTGGCCCACAGATCTGGAGAAACGTGGCCAAGATCTGAGAGCTGCGAATCAGGTGCATCTGAAAGTAGAGAATTAAATCAAGAATCAAAAGGACAAACGAATTCAAATTACATGTAGTAACCCCGCCCTCTTTCCCATCATCTTTCCTCTTCTTTCGGTGCAGGGATCAGTAGATCCAAGATCACATTCTCTTTCAAGCTTTCAGTTTTCTTCCCCACGGCGCAAAAAGACTTGTTCCAGGTTTTTTTTGTTAGTTTTTTTTGTTTTTTTGTTTTTTGTTAACGAATGAGAAAAATAACTGACAGAGAGAGAAATAAAAAAACAAACAAATGGATGACCGATATTTTCCATGGTCCCAGCAGCTCAGCAACATAACAGTTAAGGACAAAGTCTTTGCCACCAGGGTCAGTGTTTCTTGAAGTTTCATTCCTTGACAGTCTGTTGTAACAGTTGTAAGGGTATGACAGTGTGCAAAGCCTGATCTAATAGCGTTGGAGACTTACATTTCCACTTTGCTGCTTTATTTTCAGGTACTCACTATCTGAACATCAAGAGTTCATACGACATCAGTGCAGTATTAGGTGTCAGTATCAAACCTATACTGTACAGAATCTCCAAGCACTGCTAAAAAAAAAAAAATAAATAAATAAAAGCTTCAGTAGATTTGGACAGAAGGGGTAAACCCAAAAACTTCATTCTCTGAAAGTTTTAGTAGTATTTCTGAATTTGGACTGAACTGAACCAAATTACTTCGGTGTACACTGACAACACTTGGTTACTACTGAACAGCCTCAATGCATGTGTTGTACACTGGCCTAACAAACAGTGGTGCAGACAACTGTCTATTTTGACTCATCAAGAGTCTGTTGTGGTTCTCATGATGATGCTCATGCGTTTGTATGATTTCACACCTCCTTTGTTGACAAGACATTTCATCAGATCCTGCAGGACTTCAATCCTAAGCTTCTCAGAGGCATCTTTCTCCAGTGCATTGTAGGCGTTGCTCAAGGCCCTGACAGCTTTCTGTGGCTTCTTCTGATCCAGCAATGCTCGCCCAACGATGAGGTGACCCTGATGAACAAAAGAACAATGCAAATGCAGTGAGTAATAGACTCGCTCAGACCATGGTGTGATGAATGGACTTAAACACACTGCAAAAATGATGCTATTAACTTGTAAAATCTGAGCATAGTGTACAAATTCTAAGACGTCAACTAAAACCAACTAACAAAGATTTCAGAGAAGAATTAAATTAGGTGGAGGCTGTACATAGGCATTTGGTCTGATGCCTCGGCTTCAATATTGTCTTGTACAAACTCAGTGGAAATAAAGCCATGTTTAAACAAAAAGAATTAAATCACTCACAAGCACAACTGTTCCATCATTTTTTTGAGAAGCCTAGTAATCTGAACAGCTGCATTTAAAAGCTGTGTATTTGTAAAACAATGGTCTCTCACCCTATACCAGTGGCCATCCCAAGCAACACTGTCCTTGGCATCAGAAAATGCTTTGTCTGCTTGTCCAAGCCTCAAGTGACACTGCGCACGGTTGCAGAAAATGATGGCCAGCTCATGCTTTTCTTTCTCATGTCCAGTCGTTCTCTGCACAGTGGCCTGTGGCGGCAGCGAGGCCGACAGCTTGTCAATTGCCAGTGAGAATAATTCAACTGCTTCTCGGTAACACTTCTTTCTGAAGAGGTTATTACCCTGAGATGTCAGCTCCTCGGCAGACTGAGGGACAGATGCTGAAATACGAAACAGACAGAAGCAACACTGTAAAAGGAAAATTGCAGCATAGCAAATTCACCTATACCTGCGCAAGATAATCTTTGTAACAGTGAAGCTCAAACAAACTGCAAGTCCTTTAGTTTTACGTTGTAAATGCTCGTATTAAGTGCTCGGTAAACGTCTCATCTTGTCTTCCTTGAAACGTGCACTCGGATTTTTTGGCAGGGTTACTTTACACACTTGTGACACATATTATCATCTCTTTTAGCACATCGCAACCACCTTTGACACATAACATTTTCCTCCGTGTGTGTGTGTGTGTGTGTGTGTGTGTGTGTGTGTGTGTCTGTGTGTGTGTGTCTGTGTCTCTGTGTGTGCCAGCATGCATGCTTGGCTAAGAAAAAGAGGCTGAAGAAGGAATGACTCTGCCTCGCATGGGTCTAAGTCAACTTGATTCACCAGGTGGTTTGGTGAGAAGCTGGGTCATGGGGCTCCTTGGGGCAAGGTAGTCTTCAGCTTTCTTGTTCAACATGTCTTGGGCTGAAGGATCGAACCCCTTCTCCACCAGGAGCTTCACAATCTGTTTCCCGACTTCGTGCAATCCGTCCCCGAAGTGGAGACACGCTGTGTGGAGCAGAGTTCTCTCCTCCTGGTTCCTGGCCTCCTGGGCTTGTTTCAGGCTGTCCTTCTCTGACAGGATGTACCGAAGGAGCCCAAGTTTTTCTATGGAAAGTAAGTCAAATTATCAAATAATCAAAACTAAAGCATTTCATCCCTCTTCCTTGCACAAAATTGAGGTTCGGCTGGTGTGCAATGTATTATGCATGCACCATCCATCCACACACACACACACACACACACGCACCCCTCTACCCCACACTGTTCACCAAAGCTAGTTATCATATAGTTATCATGGGCGAAAGCAAAGGTCTTTTGTCCGCTTATGTCACTACAAAACCTGATTTTCCACATGAACACTGGCATATGCTTTGTCCCTCCTAATATCCATTTACATCCCAAATTCTTACTTGCGCGGCATTAAGGCCTAACTAACTAACTAACCAAATTCTTACAGAGTGTGTACCAGACCCCCCCCCCCCCCCCACCCCCCCCCCCCCCAAAAAAAAAAAAAAAAAAATTAAAGCACAAGCAGAAAACAACAAGAAAAAAAATGTCCACGCCCAGTGTGGCTTGTTTCCTGTAATATGCTGTCTGCTAGCATGCCTACTGACTCTTAATTACCAGTCAAGCAACACAAGCTGAGCGCCACATGATAACAAGTGTCCTCTTCGCTCGCAGCCAGAGTCTCCAGCCTGGCTCCTTGTAGCAGAAGTGCGAGGACGAGATCGGTGGCAAAGTCGTAAATGTTTGGCACAGTCCTCATCTCCACTGCCTCCATCAGTGTTGACAAATCATGTGTAGTGGCTTTCAAGCACATGGCATAGCCAACCTGAAGGTTACAAGAGCAGAAAAACACATCAGTAAAATGATGTTTGTGTTCCTGGATTTTAAAACTCCCAGGGTCACCCTTTGAATATCAGATGTGTGTGTGTGTCTGTTTTCAAGCAGCCTGCCACATGAGCAGCTACAGTCTGTCTTCCAACAATTTTATGTCTGTTGTCTGAGACTGATAATTGTAATGTTAAACGTTTAACAGCAATGGCTGAAGACAATCCCTATGCCATGGGTGGATGGGAGGGAATGCCAGTTAATGCTTTTGATTATGCACTTACTTACCTTGAGCTCCCCAGTGTCCTTGTACCTGTCAGCAAACTTCCAGCCAGAGGGGACCACCGACCTGTCAACAGTTAGTTCTGGAGGTCCCAACACCAGACGACGAATCGTGTCCCACAGGGAGCTTTTGCTCAGGGTCTCCGCAATCTTGGGCCAGCATGGTGCTAGGTACGGCTGCATTCTCTCCATGATACTCTTCATCTGTGTGTCTATCAGGGGGACAAGGCAGTACAATCAGTGTCTGTAAAGAATTCTTCAAACCGTTGGCAGTACTAGGAACTGAATTTCATAAATATTCCTGGTTGAAACACACACAACAAGTTCATTTCCTGTGCCCAAATTATGCATATTTACCAAATATGAAATAAAATATAGAACCATGAAAGAAGATCTCAATCAAAATTTAGGAAAACAGTGAAGAATCACAATTTTCAGAGCAACAACCTATGCTCTAACTTTATGTTAAATAAAGAAGAAGAATACACCCCAGAACAGACTACATCAAATTGATTCAAGCATCATATGTCACAAGTATGATGACAGTGTAAAATGACATCAATTTTTTTTTTCCATACTAACAATACATGTAATAAGCAAGCAAAAATGACAACAACAAAAACAACAACCAACAAACAGTGAATGAATTAAGCATAAAAAAAATCTGGCAAGGTAAATGAGGAACTCAATCAATATCAGATTAGTTAACGCAGCAACCTATTCCCGTGCCCAAATATAGAAGACTGAAGCTCAACAAATACAATGCATAACTATAAGCAATTAAAATTAAAAGCAAGCTAGAGACAGAATGACATCTCGCGCTACCAAACAAGTTAAAAATGAAGTGAAAGATGTGGTGGGATGACAACTAGAAGAACCACCATGCACAATCTGTTATGTGTAAATATGGGTAAGTTCAAGTAAATAAATGTTTCAGAGGTTAAAAGGAGCGAGTCAACACAAATTTATACAAACAGTTGATGTGTATAACACGATGCATGCAGTTACCCACCGTAACAGTGTAATATGACACTTTGTCTCTGTTCCTGGAATAAATGACCAGTTTATGCAAAAGGGAGAATGTTAGAAGCAAAAAGCAAAGCAAACCGAAACAATAAACAACAGCATCTCATCTAAGCAGACTGTGCATAGCATAAGCTGCATAACGACCACAGGGGATATGTTTGTGGAATATGCAATATGGAAAAAAAAATGTGCTAGTATTACCGGAATAATAACATACTGAAAGGTACCAAGTTGGAAGCTGGAAAGGAACATACTGTCACAGGTGGGGAAGGTGTGTGTGTGTTGGGGGTGAGGGTGGGGGAGGGGTAGGGAGGGTGGGGGAGGGTTGAGGGGGGTTGAGGGGAGGAAAGAATACTCTAAAGGTTAATTAAATCAGAAGCACTGAAAAACTGTTAGACCCTATCGCACTTTCCTAGCTTAGAGATGCAAGAGAAAAAAATTCATACTATCCGCATATGAGCAATGTGATGTCAGAGCTGACCTGTGAGAGAAGACAGCAGACTGCAAATTTCAAGAATGAATTGCGACTTCAGCTCATTATCTGCTTCTTTGCAGGCAGCTCCAGACAGCAGCTGTTCACAGGCCTCCATGTACCGTTTCCTTTCCCGCAGAAGTGTTCCCAGTTTCCAGTAAGGCTGCACAGACAAAATAAGAATACAATACTGCTACAGTCAAAGTTTCCATGGCAACTGTGTACTGACAAACTATAGCCAGCATTTGAACTACATTCAAATGGAGTGAAAGAAACACATCCTTTCCATGACATTCTATCTATTCATGTGATACAGTTTCACTTGGTTTACACGGAGTGTATGATATGAAGGCTATTTCAGCATAGCAGTTTCACAAGTGGGACAACGACGAACAAAAATAGACAAAAGTGCAAGTCATGAGAGGACAGGAGAAATTAAACTACTACATAAAGCTTACACGATAACTCCGGCAGTAGCTACACAAACAATCAAACCATCTCGGGGTTATAGTCTTTTGCCATAAACCACTTGAACTAATCATGTAAGCTATTTATACCACGACTCTTACCTCTACTGCTCTAGTCGCAAACATTTTCTGCGACATTTTATTTTTCTGGTAGGGTGACTAGTGACTTTTGTACCCCCTCAAAATTCTGCGCACTGACTTGTGAGGAAATGATGAGCAGGGCAGGTAAAATTGCTTGATGTTAAGAAGAATATCTTACAATAACTTTTAACCGCCAAAGTGAGCAAAATACTTGTGCACTGGCCATGATGTATGAGTTCCAAATGTTTGAAATGATGCACTTTCTGATGATGATGACGTAACTGGAGTGTGTTTTTGTGAACTCGTAAACCACTGAGTGGGTTATGGAAAGTCATAACTCACACTTTCGCTCTCTGTTTCACTATTTTCGCAATCATAGTTAACTCACTGAAAGTTTGCACTGGCGAGTGGTGAAAACATGTATCATGGAAACAACATGTTATTTGCTTCACTTCATTAATCCAACTGGAGCTACGTTAATTTTTGTTATATACCTTGTGGTATGTGGGATCCTTCTCAATGCTTTTTCTTGCCATGGCGATGGCTGCTGCGTCGTCCTGTTTATCAGTGTAGACTGCAGCCATGTTGCTGTAGAGAACAGCCAGATCTCTCCGCATGGTGGGAGGACGGTTCTCCTCCACCACAGCAACAGCTTTCTTGTAGCATTCCAGAGCTCTTTTGTGGTCTCTGGCTTTGAAAGCTCGGTTACCTTCAGTTTTCAGATGCTCAGCAGCGGATGGTGTGGCTTCCTCTAGATTTAAAAAGGAAAAAAGGGACGATAAATGAAAGCATACAGTTGTACAAGTAAACTTTGAACAATTACACACAAGTCAAACTTTGGGTTTTTTTTTTTTTTTTTTTCCATTCTGAGGTAAAGGTATGGGTGTTTGATCCCCACAGCAGCACATCCTGTCTCCACCTCAATCTATCCCCCCCCCCCCCCCCCCATCAATGTTTTTATACACTGTTGCTTTTGTGCAATTTGACATATACTGGGTGAGTCTGCTCTCTCAACTGTTTTCAAAAGGCTCAAATGTAACTCTATTCTCCTAATCCTCGTACAGAACATGAATCAAACATGGTCCACCAGACCTGTTCTGGCGATGCCTGTCAGCTGCTTGAAGACAGCGGATGTCTTGTCAACATATTCTGCAGGTGTTTTTCCATCTGCATCACAAGTGGAAGTCACTGCTCCATGTTTGATAAGCAGGCCAATGAGACGCTGATGAAGACGTCCAAAGGGAGGTGACTTGACCACCACATGCAGAGCAGTGTCCCCTTGTGGACTGAGTCCATTTATGTTGAGAAATTCTCGACCCACAGTTTGCATCACATGCTGAAGAAGGTCAAGCGACTCTGAAGATTGGAAAAATCAGAAACTGAATGCAAGCAAATTCAATACAATTCACATATTTCAACCACATGTAATATGGAGAATATTACAATGAGAAGTGAGGAAACAACAGTACTGTCAATTTTACACCCACATACACACACACACAGTCACCAAACATTTTTTCACAAACATGGCTGCGAGGAATAGCACACTGGTCTAGATTTCTGGCAGACAAAAGAAAATGAATATTAAAGTTAGGAGGCAATGAATCCTGAATGATTTTCTCCCATCCATAAAAAGAAAATAAAGATATGCCAGTCTATGTGTAAGTCGTCCAAGTCAAGTGTTTCCAGCTTCAGAAGTAAAATACTACTACATTGCTACCGTTCCCCCACACACGCAACTGCCACAAATGGTCAACTCGTTCTTCACCCACTGTACCAAACACACATTCCTGTTTCACAACCACATCACAAATATGCACCGTATCACAACTTTTTCGTTAACAAAATCTCAACGCTGAAAGACTGCATTTAGAAAACAACACAACATTCCTCCACATGTTTCAGGCACACTGCTGTGTACGAATCATATTTGCTTCACTCATGCCATGTCTCTCGCTGACTTACTCTGCTTCAAGGCAAGTCTGACGAGAAGAACTGCCAGTGGATCGTCCGTGTGTCTGCCAATACCACCTCCGTGGTCCATGATGAAGACTGCCAGTTTGTCTCCCCACATCTCAACATCTGACGGTGTCAAAGCTTCATACATCTGCAGAAGATGCATGTGCATAAATAAGTCTGCATGTAATGGATAATCAAAATGGTGATGCCCCGCCCAAAAACTCAAAACGGGGTTGGGAGAAGGAAGGAGAGAACGGGGGTTGAAGTATTACCTGCTCAACCTCCATTTTGGAACAGTCGACATCAATCTCTTCAGCGAAAGAGTTCAGATGTGAGATGTCACCCCCTGGCAGCCCAACGGCTAGGAGAGCCAAGGCAGCAAATGAACGTGACGTGAACAACTGATGAAAGATCCTGTGCCACACCTGCTTGGAACTTGGCATTTTAGGTTTTGGGTTGCGGAGCTGCTCAATTCCTGGCATTTCCTGTTGCATTTCTGTGCACAGAGAGACACATGAAACAGCTAGTGAATCAGGAATTCAAGGAAAATGTCACACGTGTGCGTACGCACACACACACACACACACGCACGCACACACACACACACACACACGTTCCTGTCCACATGCTGTAGCTGTTTCAATAAAACACTGAAATTTATTGAGTGAGGAATGAACCCTGAGTAAAAGCATGAGTAATTTTCTTACCCACAACATAAAACAAATGTTACTGCTAAAACTCTGCCCATGCTTGCAGCCTTCCTACTGCCTCTTGAATTATAAATTTAAATCCGATTTTCTACCATGTACATGAAAAGAGCTGAAACCTTTTCCACTGCAAATGTCCAGCACTACAGACGCCACAAGCTGACTGGCATCCACAATGACTTCAACGTTCTGGTCGTCTGTCAGGTTGCAGTGTTCCATGGCGGCAAACAAATGGCATGCTGGGAAGGCTCGCACCCCAAGGCCTTTGCGTACTGCTGTTGACAACAAGATGTATCCCTGCACAAAAAGGAATGGAATTATTCACGCCAAATCCATTGCACAGGTAAAACAGATGCACTAATTAAGATCTACCAGTAATTTTATCTATGTTTTAAAGATACTTCCTGCTGGCCGATCAACTCCCACTGCATCAAAAATGTGTTCCACACAGACGCTGCCACTGTTGGGCTAGTGGTCTTCCCAAAGGCTATTTTAGAGCTCGGCAAACATGTAATGTTGCCATAGACCCCATGTGAACTGTACTCCCTGCCCGCATTTAGTACATGTATATCAAGTGCAGCAGCGCCCATTAGGATTTGTCGGCTTCACGCTACCTGGTGATGTCCCTTTAGACGGTCACCTGAATGTGCCTGTCAACACTGGATTTCACCATGTTGTCAGTTAGTACTGCTTCTGCGTTAGCTGTGCCAGTACTTCCCACGCGTGCTAGGCGAGAAAAATCACTGCTAACAAAATTGTCAACGGGTGTTCCGAGAGGCACACTACCGAAACGATTAAGGGGGCAAGTGCTGTTTAGCAGGTCAGATTGACTGCACGCGCGTGGATCTGGCGCCAACCTGTGACCAGGGGACTGAACAAAAAAAAAAAAAAAAAAAACATGCCAGCCCGCATGTGTGTTGCAGTTGCAATTAGGTGTCACATGATCCCATGCCCATTTATGGCTCTTTGCATGGTAACCGGTAGTCGCCGGTAGACTCGCATTTTGGCACATATCTTCGCAATGCAGGCCTGGAAAGGGCTCATATTTTGCTAACATCTAAATGAGACTATGTTCTTGTACCGTGATAAGCTTAGGTCGATTTGTGAGCTTAAAAAGCTGCACGATGTATCTTTAAACATTTACATTAGAACAGATCTATGCATTTACATTTTTAATATGCATGGTGAAGCTGATACTTCTGCTATGAAATGAATCAGATTTCATTAAGTAGTGCATGAGGAGTGAGTGAGTGAGTGTGTGTGTGTGTGTGTGTGTGTGTGTGTGTGTGTGTGTGTGTGTGTGTGTGTGTGTGTGTGCTTGACACAATGTGTGTACGCACATGCTTTTATCAGTTTATGTTAATTTTGTGTACACACACAAAAACAACAAAATCAGATCTTTCAATACCAAGATGCAGAAGCTGAAAAAGTGAAATGAAAATGTAATGCCACTGCCCATTTTGTTGTACCTTGAAAAAGTCTGGCATGACCTGCACTGACTGTTCTGCAACACCAGCTGCAGTCATGAAATCTCCAACCTTCAGCAGCACAGAAGACTGTTTACTCATCAGGTCAACAAGGTTGTTCAGATCTATAACATGTGCTTGCCGTGCCATGTTGACAGCGAATGTGTAAGACTTCGCCGCTTTTCGGTAATTCTCCTCTCGCTCGAATTCATCTGCATCAGCAGCAGCAGCCTCAACAGCAAGCATCGCATTCCTGGCTACATACGAAAAAGCAAAATAAGCAAGGCACTGAAAACCAAAATAATAATAATAATAATGAGTATTGTATACGTGCTTAACCTAATTTTTTTAATTAACTCAAAGCACCGTGCACTGAACCCAACACGCACGCTCACGTGAATCACACGCGTCCTCTCAAACACTGGACGTGAAAACACTGCAATCATGTGGTGCGACCGGTCAGCTCAGCTATTTGAGTTTCGGAATTTAGAATTGCATTTATTATCAAATTTTGTGGGCTGAATATTTCTAAAGCAGAGCAAATAATGACTAATTTTAAACCATTATCTCACAGGCACTCGTAGACTGTCCATATATTTAAATATCAAATCATATTTTTCCGTGTGTCAACTGTCATGCCTATTGCAAACCCCACCTCTTTACTCTAATACCAAGGTTTAAAGCGGGACATAACTGGGAATTAACTGCTCCGCTGTGGGTACTATAAATGTGAAGTAAAATGAGCAGCAACAGGTGTCTAAATTAGTAATTTATACTCAAACACATAGAACATACTGCTTTCTAAGATATATTCATGTGCAAGCCCGGTTCAATTTCCAAGCCATCCGTGCTTTATATTATGCGACGTATCACTGCCATCAATTACCAAAAGAGCTCAGAAAGATTTATGTGTGGTGGGTTTGGCAGGAGATCTGCAAGAAAAAGGCACAGATCACTGCCTCTGATTTCCAGCCAGTGCCCAAGTCCTGTGGTGCTCTGCCACCTCTACCAGATATTAGATCACATCCTGTGATTTACATATTTCAAAATTTGCATTTGCTAGGAAGAGTGTATATACAGCATGTACACACTGTAGTATACTCATTTACACCGCATGCAGCATGTAGCTTGTCCGTGACTGTTTCAGTGTTAACCCTGGTAGTGCTGAGCCCAGAATATGCCAGGCTACCTCTGTGGCTATTTCAGCATGAGACAAATTAATTCAGCAAGACCAGAGTTGAGAAGAAAAATTCAGAAGGACCTACCCATGGCAAGCTCAACTCCAGGAAGAAGCGGTAACGGAACATCTTGAAACAAGCTGAACACTCTCCAAAGCCTTGGCCCAATCCAATCAAGTAATTCAGCCATGTCAGTGGGAAGCTGATCCAGTCCTGGAAGACCTAAGCTGGCCATTTCTGTAGGTATCAAGGCTGATCTTTTACAGGCAAACCTGTCAACTGATATGCTTTGAAAGTTCAGTCCTTATATATATATATCCATCTGCCAATAGAAAGAAACAGCTGGATAGAAAAACGAGTCAGATTAATCAGTAAACATATCATCAATCAGTCTGTTCAAAGTAGGTACGTGTCAGTTCTTTCCGACACATATGCAGGTGATCCATGTACCTGGTACTTTTAATTACTATTATTCATAATATCCATACGGCACATTTGGATAGTTCCTATAAATTCCGAGGAGTTCCGGCCCAGCCTTCTACCGAGCTAAAACATTGCTTTGGTAATATGTCACCATCCAACACTGACTGACTGACTGTCAGGAAATTTTACACTCTTCATACAAGCACGTGTTGACTTGGAGATATATATATATACATAACATATTTGAACTTAATTGTGCACATTTTTGACACTGACTTTACTCCTGTCAAATTCTTTTAAGTGCCTTGCCCCGGAAGTTAAACACAAGAGCATTGACTGAGGTAGATATGCCGCGCTGCACGTAGCAATTTTCAAAACAAAAAAAGAAGAAAACTTACAGTGCTAATCCTCCACAGAAACCATATCTAACAATTTTTTTTTTTTTTTTTTTTCACGCTTGCGTACAACTTACAAGGCACACTGACTGACGAACTGATCCAAGGCGGTCGTCACCACGCTGAGAGTTGTTGATCCAGCTCTCCACTTCTATACACAGCACCGCTTGAAATACACAGTGCTGACATAAGCGACGCTGATATGAGAAAATTCCACGAAGAGGAAGAACTGAAAGTGATCGAGGACTAGCTTTCAGTTCACGCCATGTTGTTTTCAGAGCAGCACCCTTCTGCTCGTACCAAAATGAAACAGATAAATGGGTCAGCAGATAAGACGGAACGGTGTATATCCGGTTTCTGCGACGACAAACTGTCGTTTGAATATCAATGGCTAGGTTAGTTTTAAAACCGAACTGGAAATAAAACGAATTCCTGGCAAAGCTTGCAGGGTCTACTTTCTGTTTCGTAAAGCGGAAGTTCATTCGTTGAGGTCAGCCGAGATCAACATTAGTAGGTGTGAAACACCTTTGATAGCTCACCACTGAGTTCACAATGCAGATCAGTTTTAAAAACACGATAATCGCTGAGTACTTTAGCTGTACTTTGTTTGTACCTTAGGATTGAGAAGGAACAAAGAAAGCACAGTATCTGTTTGTGTGTGGATAACCGAAACTTTCCCGCGAATAGTATGAACGTGGGATGACAACTAGCCGATTGGTTAGTGCTAGCTGTTTCTGGTTTTACAGTGTTTCCAGCTGATATATGATGAGGCAAAAGACCAGTCACTCAAGCGCCGCGCTGTCTCAGTCAGTGATCACTGAGCCGGTTCACAGTGTCCCGGCGACTGAGCTCTCACTGACGGCTGACTCCGTCGACTCGGTGATGATGACTGTGACACTGGCACTGACTGACGTTACCTGCTATCCGGCAGAGACATGTATACATAACAGACTCTGTTATGCATGTCAGTCTCTGCTGCTATGATAATCGGGCCAAGGGCGTACTGCTCAAGTTAGCCGGCATATTTCTTCTCCTAGGGTTAGGTTTAGGGTTGGACTGAGTTACCCCGGCAGTGGTCAATCCGCAGTGATGATAGTGCAGTCGCTATCACTGAAGCAGAAGAAAAGCCGGAGAAGCCGGGGCCGGGGGAACCGGCTGAACTGAATGGCCCACTGGCAACTTCAATCAGTCCCATAAAGTCACAGTTGTCATGTTTCTCAGACAGTCCTAATTTCGTGCTATTTTGTTGTTATTGTTGCCGGCCGGCCGGGGTTCAGTTATTGTTTTGTTTTTTGTTCAATCAGGTTTGTTGTTGTCGGTTGTTGTTGTTGTTCAGTGGTGGTGGTGGTCACAGTGGTTCAGTTTTCTTTCTTTCTTTCCGGCTGTCTTTCTTTCTTTCAAATCCGTCTGTGGCCTACCCGGCGAAGACACTAGATTATGACTGATCCGCTACACCATAGGGGATCCAGAATCAGTCTTGGGCGAGAGAGAGAAAACGTCGATTCCGGCGTGAACTAAACCGGCATTTGACGTCAGCCTCACGCAGGTCGTCGCTGATACCAGACATAGATCATATCAGTCTATGTCTCTGCTGATACAGAGAGAGAGAGAGAGAGCGTTCCGGGCAAGTTCAAGTTCAACTTGAATTACTTTATATGTCCCTCAGGAGCAACTTGATTAAATCAGTGTTCGGGCGGGCTCTAAAATTACATAACAGACGCTATTAAGAAGAACTTTAAGAAAGACTCTATATACAGCCTTAAACGACAAATCACTAAGAAATAAAACAGTCAGTATAATTGGATGAACTCAGTTCCAAAAGTCTAGAAAATGAAGGCATTTGAACAACTCTGTTTTTCTTAAAAATACGTAACATGACCGATTTCTTTAAATAGGCGATCACTCCTATAAAAACTCGGAAAGTGGAAAAATCGTGAAACTTACCTCTGGAGCATATGACTGCCCATTTCATATCAAAGTAAAAAGTCCTCCAACGACTCCTCCACACACACACACAAACACACACACCGGCCCTGACACACACACACACACACACACACACACACACACACACACACACACACACACACACACACACACACACACACACACACACACACACACTGTGTCCACTGACTTCAGATGTGCGCGTGTGTGTGTCAGTGTGTTCAAGTTGTGTGTCACTGTGTGTGTGTGTGTGTGTGTGTGTGTGTGTGTGTGTGTGTGTGTGTGTGTGTGTGTGTGTGTGTGTGTGTGTGAATGTGTGTGTGTGTGTGTGTGTGTGTGTGAAGTGATGAGACTGTGGTTGAAATCCGACTGCGGCACTGAATGCTTGTCAGTCAGCTGTAAAACAAACCTTTTTCTGCTGTGCCATGTTAAATCCAGGCAAACTTTCTTTCTGAATAGCGAGTGGAGTCGAGGGTTATAGGTGGATTGGGGGGAGGGGGGGGAGTAATTAATTTTTTATTTTTTTTTTTGCTGCCCCAACTCTTTGCCAGCTCCAGTGGTGTTCCTCCCAGGTCATGGATGGAACCCACGGAGGACTCGGAAGCTGGGACAATTTTTATTATGCATGATGATGGAGATGAGGATGATAGTAAGATGATGCTATGGAGGTCCATGTGGTTTGGGACTGCGGGACAGGGCCGCATTCCACGCTTCCTGTCATAAATATCCCGGCATTAACCAGGCCCGGGAACTACGGCACCTGCGGTGCCGGCCGTGTAATCATCCACATCATAAGACGTGTCATACAAAGGGAAGCACCCCCAAAGTCGCACCCGTGAAGTGGGTGAAGCTCGGCTGTGTGGCAACAGCCTCCCCATTGGGACCATAGCACACCCGCTCTGGGTAAGAGCCGACCTAGGTATGAAAAATCCCGCTTGCCTCGGCTGGGATTCGAACCCGGGTCTCCCGGTCCATGATCCGAAGTGCTAACCACTACACTACGGGGGCCGGTATGATGGAAACTTGGTATCGCGCACGGTTGCACCCTAAAAATTAAGTTGTTTTGAGTGAGTGTTTTCTACCTGTGACAAATGTACGGTACCCTCTCTCAGCCCCCCCCCCACTCCCCCCCGACCCCCTACCCACCCCCCGCCACCCGCACCACAGACAGTATCAGTCATGTCGCCGCCTCACTGAGCCGGCCGGAGCGGTTCAATTTCGGTTTGGTTTTGTTTTCACTGAGTTTCGTTTAGTCAGTCACGACGTCACTGTCACTGAGTTTATTCCGCGGTCATATTATTCAGTTTATCAGACACTGACGATATCAGCGATGCCGCTCAGTTAAGTCGCGACTCAATCAGTGATGCTGACATAATCAAAAGATTATAACGACTGATCATAAGCCACGAAACTATTATTACTGACTAATCACCACCAGCAGCACACACACACACACACACACACACACACACACACACACACACACACACACACACACACACACACACGTCTCACAATTCCCGCCAAAAAGAACGCAGCACTGAGTATAGTTGCACGTAAGGTGTCTGTGACCGTGACGCAGATTCCGTTACGACATTGTGTGCGTGAAAGCAAAGGTGAAAGTATGTATTGTCTGGAGAAACGTCAGCTTGTGTGTGTGTGTGTGTGTGTGTGTGTGTGTGTGTGTGTGTGTGTGTGTGTGTGTGTGTGTGTGTGTGTGTATGTGTGTGTGTGTGTGTGTGTGTGTGTGTGTGTGTGTGTGTGTGTGTGTGTGTGTGTGTGTTTCATAATCACTGAAACAACTTAAAAAGTCTCAGACTCAGGCTCACTGACAGTTTATTGTTTTTTTTAGGCGTTGCAGGTCTATATCAACATGTCTCACAAGTTTTTCAATGTACATGATGTAAGAAATGATACATAAATATTACTCTAACTTCAGTTAAATGTTCAGGCGAAATGAGCGACTGTATGTGCAAACAAAACAAAGCATAAGCATCAGAGAGAGAGACAGACAGACAGACAGATAGACAGACAGACAGAGACAGACAGACAGACAGATAGAGGAGGGAGAAATATTAAGGCTTTACGATTTCCTGCGTTATTTACAAAAATAAAACTCGGCCACTCTTACGTGAACATTTTGAATGCTAAGGATATAGCGTATAATTATGGCCAATCATCTCACTCGCAGATGTAGAACACAAAAGCTTATGAAAACAAAGCACACGACACGTTTTCTCTGTTGTTTCTGTCCCGAGTTACCATCAAACTGCATATAAGTACATGTCCGTCGGTTTAACCATAAAAAAAACTTGAATCCATTTCTTACAGTGAGTAAGGAGACGAACAAAGAGAAACAGTGAAAGATCTTCAAAGACACCTTCGATCATAGCTCAGTTTTGATTTCCCGGCACTGAGCTACCGAAAACTTTCAGACCAAGTACCGTACGTGTTATCACAGGACGACTAACGAAGAACCTAGGAAACATAGTTCTGAGCGGACTGAGATAAGTGAATTTTGTGAAAAAAGCAAACTCATTCCTATTAAAAGAGATTCCGCCTATTTTTGCCAGGAGGACTTCGCACGCTGGGAGAGTAACTGTAACACTTACTCACTGACTGATGGCTTTATATCAGTTTCTAGATTTCCTACCCACAATGCAAGCGGCTGTCTGAATCAGAATGATACTGCACGGATTCTTGTGGGCAAGAGTTGAAAACAAGACCGTCGCAACACCGACACCCAAACAACGACAACAAAAAAAAGAAAAGAAGCTTCAACCCCCCCCTCCCCCACACTCGCCCCAACTAAAAAAGGGAGGGGGTTGGTATACTACTGGTCGCTTCGGAAGTACTCCCTCAGCAGAGCGCCAAAGTCCATAGCTTCACTGGGCTGCACGTGATTTCTGACCCATATCAGCTGCGCCGTGGCGCGAGACATGCCATGCAAGCGACCGAAGATGACCTCGCCTTTGTCATCCTTCTCCTCCAGCCACACGACGATTTTCCTCTCGAGCCCTTGGACGTTATCCTCACACGTCGCTGTGGCGCTGTCTGGCCCTGACATGGTAGCCACCGCGGCTACATTTTCTGTATCGCTCTCCACGAGAACACGCACCGGGACTCCAGATCGACGCAGCCCGCGCACCACGCCGCTCGCTGGGCTGATCACGTGACCCTCTTCGTCTCTGTCGTCATCGTCGAAGTCGAGTGAAGACAGGACGAATACATCGTGAAATTTTAAGGTTGGGGTGCCACCGCTGCCGCTGCTAGTGCTACTTGTGCTGTGATCACAGTTCTGGCCTGCAACGTGCGATGATGATGTGAAATCAGTCGACAGACCTCAAAATCGAACGTTTAATCAGTCAATGGCAGGCCGCACCAACAAAAGGATTCAGTATGGAAATCTATCTAAAAATAGTGTAGAACATGTATGTGTTATGAGGGCTGTCTGTAAGATTATGCAGCGTTTTGTTATTTACGTGTTTGACATTTCAAAGTTTAATGGGACAGGTACTTGAACTGCATTTCCCATGATACTAGATCGGTAGTGCACATGAAATCTGACCCGGCTGATCTGACCTGACCTGACCTGACCTGACCTTATCTAATCTTATCGTAGTCCTTTTTGTATCTGATGTAATCTTATGTTAGCTTACCAACGTGCAGCACTTCCCTCAGAAGCCGCGCCACTTCCCGGCCACACACCTCGCATTCCAGCGTGTGTTCCTCCGTGTGCTCTGGGCTCTGATGATGCACGTACATCACGGGAGGCCCGTCAGCCGGCGGCGGCGCTGATGGTACTGTGTATTTTGGGACATCCCCTGTCGTTGGGAGTTTATAAAACACGGATTATCAGCTACAGACTTGTGCTGTCACTGCCCAGCTAAATGCCAATTTGAAATGAAAAATAACCACAACAATAAGAACCCCTGACCGTGACGCTAATGTTTGGGGAAAAAACCCTGAAATGTACCAGTAGCGATCAGTTATTCCAAACAGGTACGTAATCCATTTCACGCAGAGTTGTTTTGACTCACAAGTAAAGTATATTTAAACAAATTCCAATATTCCACTTTTTTTGGCAATGCTGGCAGCGACCACATGCCCCTCATTCCTCGGTTGTCTGGTAGCTCTTGTGCCAGCCGCGCATGAATACAAATAGTCTACATGTCAGGCTCATTTTTCACTGTTTTCATTATTACCTGGCATGAAACTTATTTACAAAGTCAACAAACAGCCCCAGGTTTTCTTTTTACTCTGCGTACAAATTTAATAAAGGGCAAAAATTCTGCTGTACTATATTTAGCGGAATTCTTACTACATTGCCCCGGAAACTATTAGTGACGTGTAACCTTTGTGCCGAGTCTTACCTGTCTCAATATCGTCGGCTTGCTGCACCTCCCTAACAACACACGGAGGGCTGCGCAGTGGTTCGGTCATGAGATGCACGTGCTCCTTGAGAAACTGGGGTGCGGATCTAGGCAACAGTGAGGCACCCCAAAGACGGATGCGAAAGCCAGCTGGATGTGACGCCAATTCCTGGTACAGTTTGTTCAGGCCAGGACTGTTACAGATACAGATACATGATATTTTTATTTATTGCCATTAATACATGTAAAAACATGACATAGCAATGAAAGAAATCGCTCTGATTGTCACATGGCGGTTTGAAGGTGTATGATGAGAAACAAACATACGATGAGAGTTCATATATGGTTGGCGATATACGACAAAATATTTTCCTGCATAAAAACCCGACAATTTTCTGAAAAAAGAAGAAGTTTTTCTGGAACAACTTTCAGGAACAGTTTGTCGATTTTTTTTTCTGCAGAAAAAAATGCTATGTTGTCCATATATCGCTCCTATCGGTCTCATCGTACACCTTCAAACCGCCACATTAACCCCCGTGATTAGTACAGACTGTATAGAAACTAGTCACGAACTTGTTGCCAGACACCTCATCGTAGACAAGACAAATCTCTCCGTTGGTGGCGGTCGACATTAGGGTCTGCACAAGGTCGTTCACGGTAGAGACTAGATGGGCCTCTTCTTTCTCACCGTACTGCTGCAGGTACACCAGGTGCAGGCGGACTCGGTCAGCGGCCTCTGCTCCCAGGGTCTGGCGGGCCGTCACCTGTTCGAAAGTGATCGAAAGCTGTAGGTCGTATTGACTGATGGTTGCAAGTCGGTCGCCTCTACGCACCAAGCTAGCATTAAATTGCATTGCATTGGTTGCGGACTAACCAGACAGCGCTGATTGGTGGCTATTTTTAGCGACTTGGTCGCATCGACGTGTAGTACAGGCATGGAAGCGTTAGGCCCAGCAAAGTCATATTTCTCTACTGTTAGAAGCCGCAAAGTCACGAAAACGGTCGCAATGGCCAAAAGGAACATCTATTACTTTGGCAAACAGTCTTAGAGCTTTGTAAGTGAAACTTTCCCCCCGCCGAAGTCATTACGAAGATAGAAGAAAGTAAAACCCCGCTGGTGTGCAGGGACGATTGTCAAATCTTATTTTATTTATTTATTTATTTATTTATGTATTTATTTATTTATTCATTCATTTATTTATTATCCCACTGCTGAGAAATTCGAGTTGCAATAGTACCAGATGGGTGGTTGTATGTTTGAGAGTTTACCGCCCTTTTCCACCACGTCAGGGTTATGTCGAAGACGGAGCAACGAGAAAAAGGTCAGCACAAATATAAATCATGGCCCCAGCCGAGAGCCACAGTATAGCGCCAGCCATTTTCTTTCCTACATGATAGCGTGTGACTGTCTTCTCTTCCGCGTCCCCTCCACGTCGGAATAGGGTCTTTAACGTGCACGCTTGATATTGTGCGTGCGTGTGAGTACGAGGGCGAGACAGGAACCGAGAACGAGTCCGCGGGAATCTTTCAGCTATTCGACAAGACATAAACTTGAAGGCGGAGTGGGTGCGATACTTCTGAGGACCAAAACGAGATACTTTTGAAATAACAACAACAATAACAATGTCTTTGGCCCTGTGAGTTATCTCGGGAGGATATCGAGTAAATCAGGCGCGTCCTGTGGTGTCTTTCGCGTAGTGACATAACAGGTGACACACCTTCAGCTGCTGCTCGATGAGGTGAGCGGCGGCACGGCTCTCGTCATCTCCACTGAGGACGTTCACGGCTCTGTCTTGCCTCAGCCACTCCATCGCCATCACGACGGCAGTCAGGGTTTTGCCCGTCCCTGGAGGGCCGGCCAGGAAGGCAAGGTCAGGAGCGGCGTGTATTAGAGCCACCTGATGGTGAGGGAACAAACAAGCAAACTAACAAACAACAATAATGCTTCTTGGAGACCCTAAGGGAAATCATAATCATCAGCTTCTTCTCCCTCTGTTCCTCATCCATTTCTTCTCTTTCCCCCCTCCTCTTCGTTTTCGTCTTGGTAATGTTATGTTATGAGATTTTGTGTGTTTCCGCCTAAAATTAATCTAAGTTCGTTCGCAGAGATTATGATCTTACTGCTCATTTAACTATGATCTCAGTCACCGGACCTGAAGTAAGCTGTGATGATAATAGTTTTAATCTTAATTTACATGCACATGTTTAATTTCAATTTTGCATTGCCATGCACCACTTAAGATGTGCTCCGTCTGTGAGGTGTTTTCCAAGTCTGATGTGCAATGAGAATTGAGGTGCTAGCAGCTATCAAGGGAAATAACAACCCAAGGGCAGTCTGCTGTTCTTTCCCCTGTTCTAGCAGTTGATTATTGATTAGTACTGCTCAACACCCCATACAGTTTTCAAGTACATTATCAAGCGCACCGACTCTGCAGGCATATTCATACAGAGTGTTATGAAAATTACACACACATTTTTGTTTTTACGAAGACGGTAGACACCATTCAAAAACTTGGTATGGATGTTACCACAGTAATCATTTGCACTTTAAAAAACCCAATCTTTCTGCACTTTTTTTATAATCCTGTTAAAAACGTCTCCCTGAGCGCCTTGAGCACTCACTGAGGGTGGAGCCGTGCGCTATACCAAGTTTCCGCCATCATCGTCATCATCAGTCATCATCATCGTCGTCGTCGTCGTCGTCATCAAAATGACCGTTCGAAAGTGTTCACCCAAACTGTCGCCTGACCAAGTGACTCCAAAGCAAAACCATCAGTTTTACAAGGAAATTGACTCAGCAGGAAACAACTTTTCTTGCTCGCACAATACTATCCACATCCTAGTCAAATCAGTGGCGCACTTTGTTCTGTAACAGCCGTTCTTTCTACAGCGCAGCTTTCGCATCATCTTGAACAAAGCACAGCGCAGTATAACATCGGAGCAAGGCTAGGAGATATCGCTGGCTTGGTTCACGAAGTAGAACAGCAGAACAAAACGACAGTTGTTTACATTTAGCACTGAAAGATGCGTGTTTGTCGAAGTCAAACGTTCGCACATACAAACCTCACTGGACTTGGGGAAACGTGCTTTCGATTTCCTTTTAGTTTTCTTCTTTGATTTTCACTTAAAGTCACACCTTCCGACAGATGAAAGGTTCACAGATCATTTTGAGCTGTTTTGGTGGTACTTTGTAGTAAACATCGTACCACTGACTTAGACAACTGCACATTTACAGCCTCCCACAGGCTAACACTCAGCCAGCAGAATGTTAACCGTAAAGCGAAAGGCAAGGCGTGTGTTATAGTGTTGCTGTCGCTTTTTTTCCCAGCAGAGCTTCGGGCCGTTTCATTTCAAGTTCACCAGGACAGACACCAGTGTATTGCATTCAGAGCTCTACTTATCATTAAGATAGCCTATTTGGAGCGTACATGCGAATTCTCAAGCTCCCCTCCCCCCCCCCCAAAAAAAAAACCCAAACAAACAAACCAACCCCCCCCCCAAAAAAAAAAAACAAAAAAAAAAAAAAAACAAACAAAGCAAAACAAAAAGCCTACAACAAAAAACAACAACAAACAGAACAAACAAACACAAACAAAATAAACAAACAAAAACAAAAACAACAACAAAACAAAACCAAAAAGTAAACAAAAACAAAAACAACAACCCAACCCCCCCCCCCCCCCCCGAAAAACAAACAAAAACAAAAAACAAAAACAAAACTAGGAAAACAAACAAACAAAAAATGTGTTCTGTGAAGCCTGTTAATCTTGGAATGTGCGTGCTCAAATTACAAATATGGATGTCTGTGTAGAGTATTGATACATTGTCGCTGGCGGCACTGTACCCCGCAAACAGCACCACCTAAACCAGGCGACAATGACCACTCAAGCAGTACTCTGGGTGGCCGCGCAACGCACGTCGTTGTACTGGTGTACACTGACATAATGCAACTCATTTTCGATATGGAGCTTCGTTTGGATTTTACCTGGTAAGGATGCAAAAAGAAGACTGACAAACGTTCGCCAATTTCCGCGACGAAGTGTCCCTCAGATCTCATGTCCGTTACACGCAGTCTGGGCTCTGTCTGACAGTACACCCTCACCAAAGTGGCCGGACCCGCAAATCTGAAATCAGGAGAAGTAGCTCTTGCAATACCAAGGACGTCTCCACCACGGACTTTTCAACGTAAAGATGTTTCGACCACGGACGCTTCCACTAAAGATTTTTTGCCCGCGGACGTTTCGACCAAAAAGTCATAACAACAACAAGTACAACACTTACGCGTGCATCAGCACTGTACTTACAACTACCTTACCCTACCTGGCCACCATATCTTCGTAGACTTCGTCGCTCATAGCAGGGTCCTCTTGACCCCCTGACATGCGATGGCGCCACCACTGTTCCAGACTGTAAGGCGAGGTGCCGTCAGAACCGCTTTCAGAGTCAATGCTGGACTTCTGGTCCGAGCACAGGCACATGTCAATGGGGTCATCCGACGAACCTGGCCGTAGAAGACACTCGCGCAAGGTCTAGAGGAGATATAAAGAAACCAAAGGGACGTGAAAACAGGCGAGCCAAACATGCATAACCGCTCGTTCCCTGTAAGGAAATGAAGACCAGGATTACCTTTTCAAGTTTAGGATTTGCCGCCAGCAGGCGTTGCAGCTCTGACCTTGGGAGGTTGGGTAACATCAAGGTTCCGCGCACGCTAGGCTGGGGTTGGTAGTCCGATGTGATGTACTCCAGAACATCCTTGCCGAGACGTAACTGTTTCGCTGCTTCCTCCACCTTCCTCACCATGATCTTGTCTTGTTTCTCCTGCGGTTCTCTCAGCATATCAACGTTGCCGCCGACGGACTTGATTTCGCCGAGGAGCAGGCCGTACTGGCGGTGAATCACGACGACGTCAGATTCACCCTTATGCTTGCCCTCGCGTTTGAGGTCAACGGGCCGGCGAAAGTGCTTGGCGGCTGGGTTGTAGCTAGACTTCCCGAGATAGTCGCCGAAGCTCATCTGTGACAACACGAACATAACCTCTTTCCGTTTGTCTGCCAGGTATCTCAAGCAGTCGAGGACGTCCTGTTGTGACCTGTCCTCCTGCTGGTCCTTCTCCAGTGGTGGCTTTCGGACTGTCGTTCCGGACACGAGCTGTGTTTTGTCGTGTTTGGCGCGGTACATGTAGACGTGAGGCAAGAAGTACGTCCGTCGAGGCAGCTCCGGATACCACTGCTTGATTCGTTCCACCCAGTCCTTCGGCACGCCTGCTGGTCTCTTAAAAATACAAAACAAACAAGCAAACATACGTAGCGGGAGGCGTTTCGATGAGCTATGTTTGGCTCCCAGAGGAATTGCCCAGAAAGTAATGAGAAGTTTCAGACACCAGGTTCACAGATTCCACCTTCTCTCTTTCTCCCTCTTGTCCTTGTTGGGGAGCCGGGGTGGCCGAATGGTAGAGCGTTGGACTTCAAATGCTAGGGTCGTGAGTTCGTATCCCGACAGGGGCCAAATATTTGTGCTGGCTTTTTCATCGTTGCCCCGTCTTTGATATCACCCGTATGTGGTGGAAAAGGACGTTAAACCCCCAAACACCCACCCACCCTCTTGTCTTTGTTTCCATCAGAGAAGCTTATCTTTTCTTCTGCACACGGCCGTGCTTATCTTTGGCAGTACCAGAAAGGGAGATAACTTCACTGTACCAGCTCAGGTAAGTCCCTACTATTACTGTGGAATCGCGAAAGTGAGATGCTTCTACAAACATTACCAACTCTAGAAGTCAAGTACTAACATGGATGGGCATTGTATTTGTCTTGATCAAAGATGCAGATCGACTGCAATGCAACTGGATGGCGCGGAAAACAGAAACACAAATATGCACACGCACCACAGTGAATAACAGGCATAATGAAGCGCTTCAATAGGCTTTCACTGCTTCATCCTCCAGTGAGTGTTTCAAACGAGATGGATGATGATGATGATGATGGAAACTTGGTATCGCGCACGGTTGCACCCTAAATGAGCGACCTGAGCACTCAGTGCCATCCTAAGTGAATGTTCATGGCGCTTAGGAAGAAGTTTTTAAAAGAAAGATTGTTTTAAAAAAAAAGTGCGCCGACAAGAACCATACCATACCATACCATACCATACCATACCATACCATACCATTGTTTAAAAAAAAGTGCGCCGACGAGAACCGTACCATACCATACCATACCATACCATACCATACCATACCATACCATACCATACCATACCATACCATACCTGTGGGTCCGCTCGCCCAGCTTGCACAGCGCCTGCCTGCACAGCGTAATAGAACGCCTCCGCTTCCTCGTACCGCTGCTGGTCCAGCCACACAGACTCCTGCATCAACGGACTGGCCATCACGCCTTGCGATCAAGGTTTTTGTTTTGTTTGTTTCATTACAAATTGAACCCTGCAAGAACCAAGTTGCCAGATCGAAAGAAAAATACGTCAAAAATATGTTTTAAATGTTATAATTGATTTTTTTAAAAAGCGTATTTGTATGCGCACGACTGTTGAATACAAATCATCAGAAGTCATAAGATTGTTGTTTTTTTTAATTGGGGAAAACTCTACTTTCGGTTTCAGAGATATTGGAGTCTTGGACCAATAGACAGTGTGAATTGTACGTCATAATTGGTTTTTTGATTGTTTTTTTTTTAAGCGTAAGTGCCTTGGATTCGATATAGCTGACTCAGTACCTCTGTCTGTAATTGTATATCTTCATCAGACCGGCGTGTGTGTGTGTGTGTGTGTGTGTGTGTGTGTGTGTGTGTGTGTGTGTGTGTGTGTGTGTGTGTGTGTGTGTGTGTGTGTGTGTGTGTGTGTGTGTGCGTGCGTGCGTGTGGGGCAGTGGGGGGTGGGGGGGGGGGGGGGGGATGTAGCGCTAATGATTTGCTTTGCTGCGAGAATAAGCGCTAGATAAGTACTATTTATTATTATTATATATTATCAGTGTAAAATATAAAGTATATAACTAGGCGCCTTCACCTTAATTTTGACAACGATTCACTCTTTACACGTGACCAGTAAGCGAGACAGCTCCCCCCCCCCTTGTGTTTTGTTGTTGTTGTTGTTGTTGTTGTTTTGTGTGTGTGTGTGTGGGGGGGGGGGGGGGGGGTTGTAAAACCGTGACTAAAACAGGTATGGTGACAAGTGAAAGCTTTTGATTAAAGGCCCCTCTACCTTTAAAGCTTGCTACTAATTTGACCCACAGTAACCCCATTAATTTTGCCTTCAATTCACTCTCCGGCAGGTGCGGTGACGTCACGCCGAATTAATTTTTGACTGGCCTCTAACAGCAGAGGTAATATGTGTTTTTACAGCGAGGTCTATTCACCGGCGTGGACCAAATATTTGTGCTGGCCTTTTTCTCGTTGCCCCGTTTTTGATATCACCCGTACGTGGTGGGAAAGGACGTTAAACTCCCAAACACCCACCCACCCTTGTGTCGATTCAAAGCTTCAATGGTCGATATTTTCCGTAGCTGATGGGTTTCATAGAATTTTCGCTCGAGCAGGGTGGGGGTGGGAGTTTGGGGGTTTAACGTCCTTTCCACCACATACGGGTGATATCAAAGATGGAGCAACGATGAAAAAGCCAGCACAAATATTTGGCCCCAGCCGGGATACGAACTCACGACCCACGCGAGCATTCAAACCTCTGATGGTCATTAAAGATGTCAGTATCGAGCGTACAGGCGCGCTTTTGTGAAGTCTTCTAATGCCGGAATAATTACCGAGCGCTTATGCCTTTGAGTGAATGGTCTGATGCAGGAGTTGTCCCTCCGGCAGCCGTCTCATTTTATTCCCGTGCAGTGGGTTCCACGACAATACACGACATTACAATTATTTACTCCAGGTTAGCTAGTCAATACCCCACCCCCACCCCCCTTGTTCCTTCCCACTCAATGGCCTACCTTTGCTGGCGATCGAGCAAAGCAGTCACCAACAGCTGCTCCAAGAAATCACGTCTCAAAACACGTCTATGTTTATGCCAGGCGTAGAAGACACTGGTAGGCTGTACTGAGAAAGAACGGCAAGCAGCCCGCCACAATCATTTAACTCCTTCCGGACGAACGGCCGCATATGCGGCCCTACAGCACACATCGGTTTCAGACGAACAGCCGCATATGCGGATCGTGGTTTTTGATCTCACATGACTAAGAGCAAAGATATTTTAGGTTGAAAGTTCAATTTTCAGCAATAGCTACATAAGTATGCTAGTCAGCTACCCTGAAAATTTCAAGTTTGTATCTTCTTTATTTTTAATAAAAAATTTTCTGGACCTCACAAATTGGCCCGTCGACAGAGGATAGCTGAAGAAAAATCGACCCGTCTTGAATCAGTTAATTGCTGTGTGCACAGAGCACGAAAGTCAGCTGTCACGCACAGAGGCAAACAGCACACGACTCGCATGACTAGATCGACCCGCAAAGGCAGCAACACAACACACTGCGTGGTGTTGAATAACTTGAATGGAGTTTCTTCCTGGTTTCGGCTCTCACATGCAGCTTGGTCTACACATGTTTTGAATGGCCGCTTTGTTCTTGTTGTTGTGGTTTAGTTTGGTGAAGAAACTGAGAGATCGTTTTACAGCTAGCTTACGTCACTGACTGTGTTACTATTACTAGAACGAGGCCTCCTTGCCATGAGTAACTGCGAAGGGTTTAAGACTGTGGTACACAGTATGGAGTGTGTGTGTGTGTGTGTGTGTGTGTGTGTGTGTGTGTGTGTGTGTGTGTGTGTGTGTGTGCGCGCAGCGATGGGTGTTAAGGAAACCCGGCTGACAGTTGCATTGAATATTTTAGCTATAAAGAACAAAGCGTTATCTGCTACACACTTTCTGTTAAATCCATGAACGCTGTCCCCCCTCCCCCCCCTCTCTCTCTCTCTCTCACACACACACACACACTGACACACACACACACACACACACACACACAGACAGATTCAGACGCATTTTTATATACATGCAACACCAAACATTTATCCAGAAAATCTTACAAAAAAAGACGCATCGAGAAAAACCAACATGCATACTGAGTGGACTATACTGATTAGAAAGCAACAAAAAGCGGCCAAACTTGTGTGCTGAACTGAAAAGCCCTGAAGGTAGATCTTACACGATCAAAGTTGATGCAGCCGGTGTGATTCTGAATCACTTTAAAGACCGATTTCAAATTTCAGCGCTATAGAGCAGGTGGTAGTGTACTTTCGCTGATAATACTTTCTTACTCCACTGCTGGAGGATGACTACACATAAAGAATTAAAAAAAAAACTGCATCAAAAAACCTACGTCAAATGCACTTTGACCTTTGGCCCATTCTATTCCAATAGCCCTAAGCGAATAGTATCACCTGCTACGTTTCCCAATATCTATTGAAATATGTGCCCAATGCGAAGCATTATTTTACATTTTCCCGGACAAATTTCAGTATGGATGTTTAAAATGTGCTTGAATGGGTTATGACAGTCTGAACAAAAACATTGACATGTTACAAGTACGTTTTGCAAACATTCAATATCATCCGGTGACGAAGTTGATAAAAGGTCTCCTCAGCCAATCACTGAACAGCATGACGCGCCTGCAGTTGTATGAGCATCTAAGGCGATCCTACTGGTAGATCTGCAACAAAAGAAAGTCAACCAGATGAACTTTACAATCAAATGAATTTTTGAGAGAGGGAGAGAGAGGCGGGAGGAGGAGGGGGGGGGGACGATTTGCTTATTCAACAGAGTTGCTAAGCACAACTGCCTGTCTCAGTTACAGAATGTTCTGCCGTCTATTCGCTACACCACAACACGAGAAAGAGAGACGCTGCCGATAACTGCGATTACTTAACAACGGTAGAAGATGCTGGTTGCAATCACCAGTTTTAGAACGTGCCTTTGGACACTAAACTACGCGCTACAGACTACATGATGGCACAAGGACCTCGTAAACTGATACATGTACATGTACAAACAGACAGCAAGGCAAAGTCACAAAACAGGCTTGCATTGAGCGGAAACGAAACAGAACAAAGCAAACGAAAACAACACAAAAGCGAAGCAATACAAGCTAACGAAGAGAGAGAAAGAGAGAGAGAGAGAGATGGATGATGATGGCGATTGTTGTTTGTCGTTCCTGTTATGTTACGCGTAATTCTTGAAACTGCCCATTTCATGAAATACGCACACATGAAACGGCCAAATTTACTGGCCATTTCATGAAACGAGCAAAACTTTATTGCGCATTTCACGAAATGCGCACTGGAGAATTTGAGAGTCAAACACATGCAGACAACCCAGGACGTACGAAAAACAGTATAATTAATTTAAATATTCTGCAAAACTTATTACTGTGGCACAACGTAACAATTCATATCACGTGTTCAAGGCACATCACACAAAACACATGCAACTAAAGATGATTTCATTAAAAAAATAAAAATAAAAAATCCACGTTTCAATACATACCAAATGTTTGAGGCACAACATATGTAACACACGCAACGTAAGATGATTTCATTCATTGATAAAAACACACAAAACACCCCCACAACTTAAAATGATTTCATTCACTGGGGAAAAAAAACAAACACAAACCTCCTCCACGTTTCAATACATACCAAATGTTCAAGGCACAACATATGTAACACATGCAACGTAAGATGATTTCATACATTGAAAAAAAACAAACACAAAACACCCCCATGTTTCAATATATACCAAAAGAGAGCAGCATTTGAGGTTTTGTTGTTGGTGTTGGTGTTTTGGTTGGTTTGTTCTGTTCTTTTTGTTTTGCCATGTCACCCGAAGAAAGTTTCTGGGTATTTTTCCCATTATGTTCTTTTCCCGTCTAGTTTTTGTTGTTGTAAATTTCGTTCTTTTTTCCCAATTTTTAAGCGTCTTTGTTGTTCTCTGGTGGTTTCATCCAATGAAAAAAACATACAGAACGCCCCCACGTTTCAATACATACCAAATGCTTAAGGCACAACATATGAAATACACGCAACTTGAGATGATTTCATTCAATGAAAAACACACAAAACACCCCCACGTTTCAATACATACCAAATACTCAAGGCACAACATATGAAACACATGCAACTTAAGATGAATTCATTCAATGAAAAAAGGCAGCATTTTTCTTTTCAAGTCAACCGAAGAAAGTTTCTGCGTATTTTTCCATGATTATTTTTCTTTCTTCTTTTTTCTTTGTATTTTTCTTTTCTGTTTTTCTTTTTTTTCCCTTTTTTTTCGTTTTTTTTTTTTTTTCGATTTTGTTCTCGTCTTTTTTTTTTTTTTTTTGGTCGTTGTTTTTATTGTTCTCTGATGGTTTATCTCAGTATTCTTTTTTTTCAAGAGGGTTCAAGAATTCCCTCCGCTACTTCTTCTTGTGTCACCACGGCCCTTCCACATCCTCTCATTTCAGTCAAAGCCAGATGAGGTAACATCCACTGTTGGTCAAAACTAACACGGCGTACAACACATCTAGGTCTGCAAATTCTCTCCGTCTGCGGCTCCCTTCGACTGACGACACCAGCAAGAAGAGGCACAGTGTACGGGCCTTCAAGACTGCGGCCGCCACACTGTGGAACATCTTCCTGAGTCAGTGAAGGAGGCAGTCAGCAGCACTGTACTCCGGAAGCGCCTAAAGACTCATCTCTTCAGCGCATCAGTCCTTTAATAAGGGATCTCTCTCTCTCTCTCTCTCTCTCTCTCTGCTAAAACCTGTCCCCAGTCACCGAAAGCACTCAGGGTGGAGCCGTCTATACAAAGTCATCATCATCATCATCATCATCGTGAAAAGAACATTGATCTCATTACACACCCCATGAATCACAATAGCAAATGCTCTGAGGGGGGTGGGAGGGGGAGGTGACTTTGTGGGGAGGGTATAGGGTAACCAGAGAAACATCGTAGGTCAATAGTTTTTTATCATCCACCAGTGTACACTTTTGATAATAAATACGTCACATATAATGCAACAGCAACAAAAAGAAGCCCCTCTCTCTCCCCCTCTCCACCCCCCCGGCAAAGGAAAAACAAATCAACCAACGACGGTAACAATTCTTATACAGCGCGAAATCTCCACCATTGTGGGCTGTCAGCGCTTTACAAGGCGGACTTGAATATTTGGGTATAAATTATGAGGAACAAAGATAATCATATATAATATGAAATACGCGTAAGGAGAACACAAAAAGCGGCAACCAGCACACACACACACACACACACACACACACACACACACACACACACACACACACACCACCACCACCACCACCACCACCACCACCACTGATACCATGCAGTTCCGGGTTACAGGGATACCATGCAGTTCCGGGTTACAGGGATACCATGCAGTTCCGGGTTACAGGGATACCATGCAGTTCCGGGTTACAGGGATACCATGCAGTTCCGGGTTACAGGGATACCATGCAGTTCCGGGTTACAGGGATACCATGCAGTTCCGGGTTACAGGGATACCATGCAGTTCCGGGTTACAGGGATACCAAATCTCTCAATCAGAGGCGTAGATACACGTTTCCAGCATACAAGCAAAACAGATTTAGAAATTTCTTTATTCCTCTGTCAGTCAAGCGTCTGAACCGTAAAGAACTCTGTTATGGCTATCATGACTGAGTTGTTACACCAAAATTTGTCTTTCTCTTCTTGAGGTTTGTAATGATACCATTTACAAGCGCGCAAAAAGTACGAAGCACTTTGCCAGTTTTGGGGGGCTATCGTCGCTAAGATATGAGGCAAAACGTGAGCCAAAACATGCGCCTGTCGCCTATTTCACTTGCAAGTGAAGTGGCGCGTTGGTATGAAACAGACTACAGCTACGGTCAAGTGGTCGTCTCAGTGCAACTCGCACGGTGGCGCTGGCGACATTACAAGTTCAAATCTGTAAAATACACTTTACGACCACTGACTCAATACCGATACAAGATACAAAATATTTTATTCATGTAGCCCGTGTTGGGGTATGGAGGATATCAGAAAAAAAGTACAAGAGGTAGTTGCATGGAAACAAAATAACCAGAAGACAACAGCATAACGCATAAAGAACAAGAGTCTATAAATCCAACTGTAACAAGGAACAACGTTATCATCATAGGAATATGTACACACAGGTGCCAAAGATAATGAATGCTGAACAGACAAATGAGGTGCGCAGCCAACTAATCAAAACAGGCGATGAAGAACAAGTACAAGAAAACAAGAAAGAAACGCCGTCGCCACACACACACACACACACACACACACACACACACACACACACACACACACACACACACACACACGCTCATACTACGCCACTCGCCTTAAGAAATTTGGCAAGGTTAAGTGCTACCTTCTTTGATTTTGTGCCTATTAACCGACATAAGCCGTAAGTCGATTTGACTGCGAAAGCAGACAAAAATGCAGTTTTTTTCGCAACAAAGCAGTCTTTCGCGAAAAAGTCGATTTTGTCGCGGAAAAAAACAACAGGTTTCCGCGAAAATCAGTTTTTCCGCAAAAAAGGTTTTTCCGCAAAATAAAAGTAAAAGCAGTTTTTTCGCGAAAAAGCACCCGTCAGTTTTTTCGAGAAAAAACAGGGCGGTGTTTTTTTTGCGAAAAAACTGACGGCGGTTTTTTGTTGTTGCGAAATTCCAACTGAGTGGGCTAGTTTTTTTCACCAAAAAAAAACCGGACACCAACTTTCTGCAGAAAAAGTGCATATTATTTTTTCGCGAAAAAAAAAAACAACCGTTTTTTCGCGACATTTTATTTTTTGCGGAAAGATTGAAGTTTTTTTTCGCGACAAAAGCGGTTTTGTCGCGAAAAACCAGATTTTTTGCGAAAAAAAACTGAATTTTGTCTGCTTTCGCCAATCATACTAATTCGTGATTGCCGCTAGAGTAACCATCAGATAAGTTGAGAAGCGCAATGTGGATGCTCTTCAACACCAGAATTGACCACGACGAATCGTCCGCGTGATCGATCGAAGTTTACACTAAAATTTCGTCGGTTTCGACAACATATGACCACTTGCCGCCACTTTCCGAACTTTATCTGCCAGAAGCAGTTGCGTCAGTCTCTAAGAGTGTAGTACATACTTTAAATATGCCCCATGGACATATACTTTGTTAGATAATACATTGTTGGGTATTTACCGGTGAATCCCCGTTGCACGGAATCGATCTACGTACCCTGAAACCCAGGTGCAGCCTGGTAACCGAAAGGCAGAACTCGCTGAGTTCAATTGACCTGTTACTGTTAGGCCTGACCTGACGTCGACAGATCCCGCGCCGGCACTGAAAAATTTCATTATCTTTATGTTTGTTTTTTAAAACTTGCCCCCCCCCTCCCCCCCAACAAAAAGCCCCCCCCCAAAAAAAAAAAACAACCAAAACAAACAACAAACAAACACAACAACAACAACAACAACAAACAAACAAACAAACAAAAACAAAAACAACAAAAAACCCAAACAAAAACAAAACAAAACATAAACCAACAACAACAACAAAACAAACAGAAAGAGCAAAACGTTTAGGGTCAAACTGTGCAAGTGATAGTCCTTCAGCCAAAAGTTCGTGCAGAAATGTCCCCCACCACCCCGTATGTTGATTTCACCCTTGCATATTAGTGGAAAAGGGCGTTAAACCAACAACCAACACACCACTGACTTTGCTTCTTGTAACTGAAAGCTTTGCATGGTAGGGTCGGTAGAATGTAGGCCTGACTCCGCTCGAAAGGTGAAGGATCAAAAGCTGTTGAGTTCATTTGACCTGTCATTGTAAGCCTTGATACCAGATGCAGTTGCATCAGTCTCTCAGAGCGTAGTACCTGCTTAAACTACTATTACGCCCCACGGACATATACTTTGTCAGATACAATCCTAAATAACAAATTGTTGGGTATTTACCGGGGAATCCCCGCTGCACGGAGTAGATTAATTACCCTGGTGCAGCTTGATAACCTACAGGTCAGAACTCGTTGAGTTAAATTGACCTGTCATTGTTTATGTTAGGCCTGACCTGACGTCGACAGATCTTTGTAAAGGCATGGCGAAAATCCGTGTCAGACCAGGTGGACTAAGCCTGCTGCCTTCCTGCGTGAGTGACCCAAATTGAAATTTTAAAAAAGCCACAAAAGTTTTTTGAAAAAAAAAAAACACAAAAAGAAAGGAAAACAGAAAAAAGCTGCGCAAAATATGATTTGAAAGCATACACAGCATTCTAGGTGATAGTCAGGACAAAGTGCTGCGTAATCTTCTGCTATACTCTGTCCACGCTTCTTGGCACGCCCAAATAGGAATTAAAGAAAAAGCCGAAAATTAAAAACAAAGAAAGAAAGAAAGAAAGAAAGAAAGAAAAAACACAGAAAGAAAGAAAACCAGAAAAAAACCCCGCCATATTGGTGCGTAATCTTCTGCTATACTCTGTCCACGCTTCTTGGCATGCCCAAATAGGAATTAGAGAAAAAGCCGAAAATTAAAAACAAACAAACAGAAACAAACAAAAAAAAACAAACCACAGAAAGAAAGAAAACCAGAGAAAAACCCCGCAAAATCAGGACCAAACCAGTTTGATTTGAAAGCATGCACAGCAATCCAGGTGATAGTCGGGAAATATTGGTGTGCAGTCTTCTGATATATCACTGTCCACACTTCTGGGCACGCCCCAGATCACTGCTGTAGTCATGCTGTATTCCACTACTGTCTGCCACTACTCACTTGGTGCATGGACACAGACTCGCAAAAGCTCAGTCTCAGATAGACTTTTATAATTTAGGGAAATCGACCGTTCGCAATATCGCGTGTACAGCGTTTGTCTCGTCATGTCTTTCTGCCGAGAACGGCAATGGAATTTAGTGGGCTTAATCCCATTAGCGACAAAGGCATCATCATCTCCCTTACTCAAATTGCAAATTGTCATCCGTATCCTTTCAAATGACACATGCCGACACGTGTGTTGTAATACTGAACCCTTCCTGCCACGTGGGCTTCCATGTTGGCAGTACTCGCAGAGGTATACAAGAGACGTATTCTCAAATCATTTGAGACGAAGAGATGTGTTCAGGGTATCCTGTCTAAACTATTAATACTGGTAGGCAAAAAAAAAAACCCACCTGTTTTCTTTTGTGTTGCACGTTTGCTGCGCCCCCCGGGGCAACCACCTTCTCGTGGTGGGGGGGCGTATGTGGCCCGTTGACCCTGTGGGCTATGCTGGATAGGGTTACCCATACCAGACAGGCCACAGGCGAGGGTCCAGCTAAGAGTTGCCATGTCTTTGCTGTTGGAGACTGTTGGCACTAGATATAGTGTACAGTATTCTTTGCCTTTCAGGAATGCAGGCGGCAGATATGTTGTGCATTCTTGTCACTTGTCCAGCTTCTAGAAATCTTCTGGTAGGAGATATCCTATGGTTTTCTAGTCTGGTCCGTTTTTTCCATCCCCTCAAACTCTACAGGGCCCATTTTAGTCCTGTAGTCCCTTTATTTTTACTGTGTTCCTTTAGGGACCGGAGTGTTTGCCGTGCTCCGCGACCTGTGTCGGAGGATGAGAGGATCCTGGTAGTTGAGGCTTCCTATGGGTGTCGTCCTGTAGGGGCCAACACGCTACTTTGGCCTTTAGTTCTTCTAGACAGGAGGCTAGGCGGCCCGGCCTAGTCAACCGGCTCTGGTCATGTCTTGCCCTGCTGATCCAGCAGAAGGCGGTGGCTGAACGGGTCAATTGGGGGTTTTTTAATCTCCGAGTATATTCTTTGGGTAGCCCTGGTGCACGTTGGTCGGAGACCCACCAACACATGTGCATCCCCCTGTTGGGCTCCGTGGTGGGTGGGGAGCCCGGAGAATGAATAAATAACAAACACAAATGGCAAACAAAACAAAACGACTTTCAGAGAAACGCAAGCGAGATGTCCCCTTTGAGATTGACAGTGACAGTGATTGTGAGGACTCAGGCCCTGCTCCCCGGCAGGAAACCTGGCCCCGCTATCTGGTTGTTCATTCTCTGCAAGAAGGCAAGACTGCCGCCCGAATTCACCCTTTCCTAGTAGGCAAAGTTCTGCAGGCGACCGTTGGTCGACCTGAGGGCAAACGTTTGCCTTCAGGCGATCTGCTCGTTTGTTGCGAGCAGAAGAAGCATTCGGATGCTCTCCTGATGCTCACTAAAATTGGTGAAGTTGAAGTGCATGTATCACCCCACCGCTCCCTGAATTCCAGCAAGGGGGTTGTGAGAGATGAGGCCCTGGCCTACTTGTCCGATGAAGAACTGGTCAGGTGCCTTAAATCACAGGGTGTGATTCACGCGAGACGCATCATCAGCAAGAGGGACCAAAAACCGACAGGCACTGTCATTCTGACGTTCGGTGTTCCGTCTCGACCTGACCGCATCTGGGCTGGCTTCTATTGGCTCCGAGTCAAACAGTTTGTTCCCCTGCCACTTCGCTATTTCAAGTGTGGTCAGTACGGCCATGGAAAGGATCAGTGTAAGAATGGTGTGTGTTGTTTCCGGTGCGGCGTTCAGGGTCACGAGGGGGCGAACTGCTCGGCTCCCCCCAAGTGTGTCAATTGCAGTGGAGATCACATGGCGACCTCTAGGGAGTGTCCAAGTTGGAAGGAAGAGTGTGCAATCCAGCGTATCCGAGCGGAGCAAGGGGTCTCATTCCCTGAAGCTCGCCGGATCGCGTCTGGCTCCTCGGCCTCTTCTTCCTCAACCACTTTGTCCTATTCATCTGCCGTGCAGAAGAAGCAGCCTAAGATGGTGTCGTCTGCGTGTCAGACAGACCCCATGGTAGAGACTTTCACTTTTAAGGGGAGGCAGAAACCTCCACAGCAGCAGAAGACGACGTCCACCTCAGCTGTGGTCGTTGTGGATTTCCCTCGCGGCCCAGGGTGCCAGGCCGGTGGGGAGAGCTCCGGCACCACCACCGGTTCTTCGGCCCAGGGCGCGGGGTGGGGGACGTAACGCAGCGCCAGGGGAGCGGTGGGATCCCCTCAAAAAAACCACCAACCCCACCTAAACCACCAGCTAAACCACCAGACAAAGCACCAAAGCCCAAAAAGAGGCTTCTTGGTCCCCTTTCAGCACCCAAGCAGAAGGGGGATGGGAGGGAAATTTTATTAGAAAACAGGTTTTCAGCACTGGGAGAAGAGGAGATGGAAGTCTCCAATGCTCCCTCTTTCCCTCTCCCACGTTCGGGTTCGTCGTCCTGTAAGTCGACGCCCCGCTCGTCTCCTTCCAAGACCTGAAGCTGTCTCTCTTCTTTTATCTTTTAATTTATGTCTATAGCTTGTTCAAAGTTTTTTTTCAAAAGGAGTGGCAGACCCAATGGGCTGCCCTCCCGGAGAACAAACTAAGACACATTTTACCAAGCATCTGTGATAGTATTCCTCGCTGTCGATCTAATCGGCGCGAGGAGATAGTTCTTAGTAGGCTCCATATAGGGCACACACACATCACCCATTCACATCTATTAAAAGGGGAGGATCCCCCTTGGTGTGTTCCATGTCACATGCCATATACAGTGGAGCATTTCTTAATATCATGCATAGATCTTCCTGAGATCCGCGACAAGCATTATTGTGCCAGTTCACTGAAGGTGCTGTTCAGGGACGTTCCCCCTGACAGCATTTTCAGTTTCTTGAAAGAGGCCAATCTGTTCTTTAAGATATAGACTCTCTAAATAGTACAGACTTGTACCGACTTGTCTATGCTGACTTTTATTAAATCTTGGAACGACTCATTTAATCCACACAGATTTTTAATATAATATTATATTTACATTGTGTTTTATCGCCTGTCTTTTATTTTTAGTGACCTGGCAGGAAAAGACTTAGCTTAGCCGCGAAATAGTCTCTGTTGCTTGTGCGGCGTAAAGCCCCAAATAACTAACTAACTAACTAACACGTTTGCTGCACGTAGTATTGTCTCAGCTGTGATTTCGCTAATGACGTCACATTATTATCAAACTAATAAAGACTGAAGCATTGGATGCTTTCGCTACGTCTTTTTATGTTGTTTCCATAGTAATGGAAACAACATCATAGGACGGGCTAAATTTTCCACGTTCATGGGCAAGCATCTGCGGTACAAACGCACGTCACTGCCGATCTCCCGCAGAGACGATTTTGCAAGTGTAACTCTGACAATGACGTAACAAAACGTGCGTCATCGATGCTGACATGTACGGTCCACCGAACGCGCTTCTCCTCCTCAGTGAGTGCCGTCTGTGCGGATGTGTGTGCGTGTGTGCGTGTGTGCGGCTGTGTGTGTGTGAATTGTGTCCAGGCCCGTTTCTTGGAAAATACTCAACCGAATGGCTTCAAATTTGGGGTATCCAAATATATCAAAATGTTACATTAGACGATTCAAGCGTGTGACGATTGCTTAAGTGATTTGGGAGTTATCGCCCTTTTGAGACAAGTTGGTTGTCTTTCGTGTACAGGCGTAATATTTATTTAAATCACTCAATTTTTTGGCAGTAGATAGCTTGAATACGGACTCTGAACAGAGTCACTACTAGAAAATGGTCGCTCTTATAGTTTTCATGTAAACCGAGCCTGAGTTGACATTGCATGTGAACCCAGTTCAGATGCCTATTTCTCCGAAAATACTGAACCGATCGATTTCAAATTTGGGGTTTCTAAATGAATCAAGATTGTTGAATAGAAGGCCCGATCCAGGTACGATTGCACACATGATTTGCGAGTTATTGCCCTTTTCAGAAAAAGTGGCTTTCTGGCGTTTAAAGGCGTAATATTTACCTAAACCACTCCATTTTTTGGACATAGATAGCATGAATACGGACTCTCAACTATGTGAATTTTGGAGGTTGTCGCTTTTATACTTTTGGCGTAAGCCGTACCTGATGAAAGTGCTGGTGAACACACTTTAGATCTCAAAATCGCTCCTACTATACATAGATAATGAGCCTGGGGTGCCATAAAAAATATACAAAAAAATTAGAAAAATTCACTGCAGCCGTTATCGTCAGTTGACTCGAAAATTTGTACTCACAGCACGTTTCCTCTACAAGCCACACGCCTCACAAACATCGAAGAAGAGACGCACGCGCACTGACGTAAAGTAAGTGCGTCATGTTTGATTGACGTGATGCTGTTTTTTCTTGGGGGTGTCTCGCCACTTTCTTTCCGAATTCCTCTGTTTGGAGACGTGGTGTATTTTACTTCTACTATGTCGCCATCTTCGTGCAATCGCAGAGAAGACACGGGATATAACAGAATACAATTCCAATACTTTATGAACAGAATATGCACGGAGAACAAATTCATGAAAGAAGAAGAACCCAGAACGCTGTGCAGGGCTGCTTACGTACTGAACAGGTCAGATCCATCGCAGAAAAGGCACGCGCGCACTGACGCAAAAGGCAGTATCAGCGTCATTTTTCCGACGTCATGTTTGATTGACGTGATACTGGCATTTCTTGGGGATGTGTCGCCACTTTTTGGACGTTCTCTATGTGTAGACGGGGAAAGCGGGAGTTTCATTGATGTAGTGTGCTTTGTTTTTCCCACTGACTCTCACTCAATAGCATAGTAGAGTGAGAGAACACCACATAGGTCTCAATGGAGCACAAACGCGACTCGCGCGAGTCTGTGTGTGTGTGTGCGTGTGCGTGTGAGTGTGTGCGCGCGCGCGTGTGTATGTCTGACATAACACATAGTTAGAAAACGTTCGCCGCGCAGACTTGTCTGTTAAACATATTGGGTCGGTATTAATTCGATCTTTACACTGCGCACGCAGCAGCAACACTTCAATTTTCATGGGCCTGCTTTCATTGCAAGAACTGTATCAAAGTTATTACGCCAAATGTATTATGCGTCATCCCAGTGAGCAAAAACGTCATAGATTTCAAAGAATACAACTTGACGTCTCTCTTCCAAAAACAAGATTGGTGTGACAGCCCGGTCAGTTGTTTCCATTCAGAGAGAGAGAGAGAGAGAGAGAGAGAGAGAGAGAGAGAGAGAGAGTGTGTGTGTGTGTGTGTGTGTGTGTGTGTGTGTGTGTGTGTGTGTGTGTGTGTGTGTGTGTGTGGATACATGGCATTACAAAAGAACGACCGTGACGATAGCAGGTGATCAAATGGAAACAACATATTGGGCTGGTGGCCATCTTGTTTTTTTTCTTTCGGGTTAATTATATACAGTGCCATGATGGTTAAATCCCTTCCCACCCTGGCACTGACAGAAAATATTATCTTTAGTAACTTTTGTAACTTTGCCAGGGACGGTGGAGAGGGATCTTGTGTTCCGTTCAGTTCGGCTTGTTCACGAACATGACGCCACGTAGATATTGCTGGTTGTTCTCAGAACTGGAGTCCGCCTAATAGTGAACAAGGTCCATATGTTCAGTACAGTGATAGTCAGGCCTATGATTGGTAATGCAGCATCTTTCCACTGAAGGGACGGTGGTGACGGATCTTGTGTTCCGTTCATTCCGGCTTGTCCTCAAAATTGGAAACTGCAATATGTTGTAGAATCTCTCTCTCTCTCTTCTCTCTATTTTTTTTTCTGTTGAACTTTTTTTCTCTCTCTGTCTCTCTCTCTTTTATATTTTGCTCCCTTTTTTCCTTAGTAGATAGTCTCTGTAGTATTAGCAACGGCAAGTTTGCAAACTGGCGAATTTCTGTCAAAACTTTTACCGTTGATAAATAAAGTTTCATCATCATCATCATCATCATCATCATCTCTGTCCGTGTGTGTGTGTGTGTGTGTGTGTGTGTGTGTGTGTGTGTGTGTGTGTGTGTGTGTGTGTGTGTGTGTGTGTGTGTGTTGAGAATACTTTAACGATTTGATGTCTTGAATCTGTCACACCAAAAGTCAGCGGTTGTCTCATCGTGATCTTTATCACTCAATTTTATCCTTTTTCTCGTTATAAACGGTTCTGACACGCGAGCTGCAAGACTGAACGGTAACCGCCATAAATTGAATCAAACACCCCCCTCCCCCATCCCCCTAAACACACATTAGAAATTTCTTTCTGCCGAGAAAACTACGGCAGTTGTTACTGGGGCGCTTACTGTGGTCGCCGCGTCATCGAGTGGGCTTCTGCTGGTTGAGTGGGAGCATTACAGACGCTGTCACTCAGCGGTGTTAGTCATGAGAGAGAGACCACGAAAACAGCCTCAAACGATCTGTGAGCGTACAGATGGTAGCCGCATTTGTCCCTTTGAAACCTGCTTAGATCTATTCACCGAGAGGAGTCATGATAACTTTAATGCTGAAAGCAACCAACGAGACACAAATGAGGTATCCTTCATAATTTCTCTATTGAGAAACAACTCAACAAACTGAGAGAGAGAGAGAGAGAGAGAGAGAGAGAAATAACTTTTTATCTACTCTAGTAGATGTGTAAATGCATGTATTCTCGCTGGCCCACACGATACACCCAAGAGGCGGCCGCACATAAGTTGTCTACCCTGTGCGTACATACCATTGACCCATATCAACTGTGGCTGTCCGGGAAGTTCACGAGGAGTGCATGTGCACACAATGAATGATCTACAGCTGTCATTTGACTCTACGCTGATGCAATTTTATGTTGTTGTACAACAACTGTCACGCGATGAAACATTTGTTCATATGCCGGTACATCGTAAATGGTGGTGAAAGTGTACTAGTTGTTGTTGTTGCTGTTGTTGTTGTTGTTTTTTACACAATGTCTGCACAAGTTTGTGCTTGCGCGATTTAAAACATTAAATACTCACTCACTCAGCACAAATGAGAGAGAGAGAGAGAGAGAGAGAGAGAGAGAGAGAGAGAGAGAGAGAGAGATGATGATGATGATGATAATGATGATGATGATGATGAAACGTTTATTTGGATATTTCTTGTAGGCATATCTGCCTATCTTACGAGAAGACCTCACTACATTCTACAATAAAAATCAAATCAAACAAAAACAAAACATAATAAAATTATGCAAAGATAAACTACCCCCCCCCCCAAAAAAAAAAAAAAAAAAAAAAACCAACATCAACAAACAAACCCAAAAACAACAACAACAAAGAAAGAAAGAAAGAAAGAAACAAACAAACAAAACCAACAAAAACAAAACAAAACAAAACAAAAAACCCAACAAGAACAACAAACAAACAAACAACAAAAAAACCCCAAACAAAACAAAACAAACAAAACAAACAAAACAAAACAAAACAAACAAAACACACAAACACACAAGCAAGATAACCACGGTGATCAAGCATGATCAAATAAGGCTTATAAGCAAACAGGGATATATGTGCGCATACCAAACTAGCTTAAGTTGTTGGGGTTTTAAGGCTGGTGGAAGTGTTCATGCAAGCGGTCCTTAAACATGTTTATTCTAGGAATAGATTTTAGGTGTTGTGGCAATGAATTGTTGTGGCAGAGAGAGAGAGAGAGAGAGAGAGAGAGAGAGAGAGACAGACAGACAGACAGACAGAGAGACAGAGAGAGAGAGAGAGGAGCTATGTCCTTGTCTTCTATACAGCGAGTGACCGCACTGACACTTAGGTTTTTCGCATCAAGTTGCGTGAGGCCTCTCACTTGCTCACTGCAAGCCCCTGAGAGACTGAAACCGTGGAAGTTTCTAAGTGGTACGATGTTAGACACCGACCACAAAAAAAAACGTTTCAGAACGATTCGTGAGTGTAAATATTTCGGAAGAAGGGCGTTAACATTAGCGGACCGACGACCGAGGTAACAGCGTACTAATAGCAGGCCTCTGCTACACTTTGTACACATAAACTCCCCACGGGTCTGCCGCTCAAGTTAGCTTTGCCATGTATTGGGTTGGGACTGGTAAAAGCTCACAATCATCATGTTCACTGGATGTTTCCCTGCTCGGCCGGGCTTCCGATTTGGTCGCTTGAGCTAGTGCGCTGTTCAAGTTCTACAAATTTTGCCCTTCTGTCTATACATGTCAAGGGGACAAAAAGTCGTGGCGGGTCAGTTTACTGAGAGAATCGACAATTTCGAGGTTAGTATACTTTTCTCCGGCCCCCATTTCTTTATTTCGTTTTGGGGTTGTTTCAGTGCATGTTTTTGCGTGTTTTTAGCTGGTGTAGAACATGTTGCAGTCGGCTTTACCATGCGTAGCGTAACGTAAAAGCTTGCTTGACAGCAGATGTTCACATTTACCCCCCCCCCCCTCTCTGTGTGTGTGTGTGTGTGTGTGTGTGTGTGCGTGTGTGTGTGTGTGTGTGTGTGTGTGTGTGTGTGAGGGTGGGAAGGTGGAGGGGGGGGGGGCTGTGTGGCAGCAAGCTATGTAATTAGGTAAAAGGAGACAGACATCAACAACAACAAATTGAAGTAACAGCATCCACCACCACCACTGCAATCACTTCACCACCACCACCACCACCACCCCACCCAAAAACCACCTATACAAGAACACAAAACAATGGAAAATACCCACACAAAGCAATCAAAACAAAACAGAAAGATATCACACGAACTTGCATGTTCTTCTGCTTTCTTATGATTGTGTTGACTCTATTTCTCATTTCTCCACTCACATTAACTTTTTTTAGTCGCTTGATGTCTAATTTTTTTTGATAGTTTTTCTTTTTAGTGATAGGTAATAATACCAATACTGTGTGGCACCTATGGTTTGGGCACACCATCTAAACACCGAGGCTTTTGGACACCGGGGGATAACAAAGATGGCGGAGATATAGAGTGTTTCCGGTGCAGCTACGATTCAAATGCGTTGCCATACATTATGCCCGAAATGTGAGCATTCACCCGTCTTTGTCTTGAAGTAAGAAGCGTTTCAATTCAGGTCGTTTAGTAGTTTATACACGGCCTCTTCTTTCACACAGACAAACCGAAGTCCGGAAAAATAACAGGAGTAAGCATTAGTGTTTCTATTTTGAAATGTGAGTCGCATCGGAAATACCGAGTCCTTGGCTATCAACCAGTTAACGGCTTTCGCAGTCACATTACAGATACAGATACAGATAACTTTGTTGTCCATGAAAGGAAAATTGTTCTCGGCTTCACCGACAAGTAAGGGACTAAACACATGAGATCTCTCAATCTGTCTCTGTCTGTCTGTCTGTCTGTCTGTCTCTGTCTCTCTCTGTCTCTCTCCCCCCCCCTTGCCTCCAGCTGCAGCAGCACCGGATACATAAAAACACTAGTAATAACCATAGTAAAATCAGACTAAATGACTAAAACACTTTTATTTGTAAAAGACAGCTCGTCAGAGGAATGACGTAATCCCTAGTGAAAACATCATCACGGCCACAATAATTTTAAACGTCACAATAGTTATTTACGTAAATACACTATTGTATCTAGCCTGAATCAATTCAGTAAGCTCACGAATTCAAACATCCTTATCGCACAGTGTAATGACAAGTTCATGCTCATAGTTTAGACACAAGGCTTTACGTGACGCACGTGACAGCAATCCGCGTTGTCAAAAGTTTTGAACTGAAGCAGCAGCAGGGACAAAAAATCCGCCATTTTGCCTCGGGAGCTGGGATAGTCGAACGGTAGAGCGTTGGACCCACAATGCTCGGGCCGTGAGTTCGCGTCCCGACTGGAAGCCAACAATTTGTGCTGACCTTTTTCTTCGTTGCCCCGTCTTTGATGTCACCCTTACGTGGTGGAAAAGGACGTTAAACCCCTAGGGTGAGCGGTGGTCAAATAGGTGGCGCGTCGGACTTCTCCGCTGCGCTACTGAACGGTAGTCACCGCTGTCATGGCGATAAAGCGTGGGTTCGAGCCCAGGTCCAGCTTGTGACATGTGATACCGGTTTTTGCCTGTCGACCGGGCTGCTCATCGGCGGTTTTTTTCTCCGGGTTATCCGGCTTTTCTCCCCCAGGCAACATTGAAAAATAAGACAGGTATTTGGTCGCGCTGAGTCGCGGTGACGCGCTGCCCCCAGTGGAAGCAGCCCGAATTTCCGGAAAGGGACAATAAAGTAGTAAAATAATCGGGAAAAAAAGAAGAAGAAAAAAACTCATCACCCACCCACCCTCCATTTTGCCTAACCCTCGTGAAGACTGCCAGCCAAACCTTTCCTCCTTTAAACAACAACAACAACAACAACAACAAAACACTTTTTATTCACGTTGATATCGCCGCAACACAGTAATATTCGGTAATACAACCGAGCACAAGTCAAAACTTGCAGGCGTGCTCATCTGAGCCAAGTTGCATACATAGCGGAGAAATTGCCGGGGGAAAAAAAACTGAATGAGAGAAAAAGTCGTAGGAAAGAGGGGACAGGAAGAAGAGAAGACAGAAGAGAACACATCCTTCGTTTCTGCCTTCGTTCCCTGTCATGCTGTATGCGCTTACGCAGAGGCACGTGATTAGCATAACAAACGCCTGACTATTTCTCACAACTGAATGTACAGCGCCCACGCATCTCTACCAAACTCCACAAACAGGTTGCACGAGATGTAGTTAGTCACGTTATTGTTTCAACCTCACATGACGCGACGCGACGTTTCACGTTGTTGGCATATAATTATTATATTTTGGGGGTTCTGCCTCTGAACGGGGGCAGAGGTGCAGGTAAAGTAAGACGGTATTGCCGGTAGGTGAACTCGGTCGGAGTTATTTTCAGCAACTTATCAGCGAAGTGTCGTGTTGGTGGGACATGTTGATGTAGATCCCCTGCTCCTCCAACGACGATGACAACAACAGCAACAACAACAACAACAACCAACAATGCGGATGGAAAGGGGGGGGGGGAGGGGAATATCTGTCTTCTTCTTCTTTTAGGAGGGGCTTTGGGGAAGGGGGGCGGTTTTTTGTTTTTTAAAGCTAATTAACGGATCCAGGCTTATGATGGCGAAAGCGGAGCATCATTCAGTTAGGCGCGAACACACACAAAAAAAATGAAGGATTGTTTTGACTTAGAAGCATGAATGCTGTTACTGTCAACTAGAGACGTACATAACGTGTTACGTCTGTTTCTGGTCAACAGTTCAGCACATTTTACGGTAAAGTAACCTTCGTTGTTTGTTTGTTTGTATTTTTGTCTGTTTGTTGTTGTTGTTATTGTAAAGTAAAACAGCCATCGATCCTCTTCAAATAAGGATTTATATATATATATATATTTTTTTTTACAACGGCTGATTGAAAACTGGCAAGTTTTTGTCAAATCACTTCCGTTGAAAAAAGCAAAGCTTTCTCTGTCTGTCTCTCTGCTGTCTGTGTGTCTGTCTGTGTCTGTGTCTCAGTGTCAGTCTGTCTTTCTGTCTGTCTGTCAGTTTACAGCAGCATTATAGTGTGGCAAGTTGGGTAAGGGCCATTGAGCCTGTAACAATTACCGCTGTCAAATAAAGGAATTCTCTCTCTCTCTCTCTCTCTCTCTTTTTCAGTTTTCGCGCCCACACCCAGTATCGTGTCCGACAGACGTGCGTAAAGTAGGTCAACACCTACCACCAGCCTCCCTTCCCTGTGACCTGTTTGGTGGGACACTTCGGTACACAAACAAATTCAACACGGCACGGAAACGGACTGAAAGCTTGTAAAGAGACTATCAATGCTGCCTTTTTCCTCCATTGTCACTTTCTCTTTACACTGGCCAGCTCCAGTACGAGCTTCCCACATCTGTAAAAAGAGGCGGAGAGGAACAGGCGAGAGAAGACGGAAAAACCTGTTTTTCTGTTTTGGGTTGGGGTGTGGTGGTGGGGAACGGTTTTGAAATTTTTGCCCGTTGTTTTGAACTGAACGAAAAAGATAGCGTCGAGCAAAATCACGCTTATCCTGCGCATACCGTTTTTTTTGTGAGGCGTGACTGCTGAGCTAGTTTAGTGTGCTTGGCTACTGGCCAAACCCAGACTGGGACAAAAGAAACCCCAAAACAAAATTAAATTTAAAAAAAAGGAAGCGAAGAAAGAAAGACAAACGTCAGTGTCATTCTATAACGGCATAGGCGCCTTGGTGGAATAGACCCGCTTCCTGATTTAAAACAACAAACAAACAAACAAACAAAATACCATGAGCATGTCATAAGCATGTCTTGTTTATGCTCAAACTGTGTTTCTGTAATTTCATCAGTGCAACAAAATAAATCAGTTTAAACCAAACAAACAACCAGAAAATTTCACCCTACAGCTAGTTTAGTTCGAGGTTAGACTCTAACCCGGGGCTAAACTCCCTAACCCCGACATTTACATGTGGGCCCAGATTGCATAGTAGTGGCTTTGGATGGTTTCTAGTAATGTGAAGATTTCAAGTAAAACTGCGATTATTTTTGGCACGGGCTTTTTATATTTATTCTATTTTGGGTAATTGCATGGGCTTTTAAGGGTTAAACACCAGACCTGGACTGGCGTTTTAACATCGCACTACTGAGACACCTGCACAGGTATAACCGTTCACAAGCTGGCGCTCAGCCAACTAAACAAGAGTCCAGAGACAGAAGAGGGAAGGCGAGGCGACCGCACCGGCCAGTGTTGCTGTCACTCTTTTTGCCAGCAGAGCTTTGGGCCGTTTCACTGCGGCTTCCAAGTTCGCACGTCAGCAGCCGTCTTCTCTTCAGTGCGGAGCTCTGCGTATAATCAATATAACGAGCGTATAATAATATACGCACAATGAAACGGGACTACTTCGTTCGTAAAACAAAGTACTCTCTCCCTCGTGTGTGCGTGCGTGCGTGCGTGCGTGTGTGTGCGTGTGTGTGTGTGTGTGTGTGTGTGTGTGTGTGTGTGAGAGAGAGAGAGAGAGAGAGAGAGAGAGAGAATGACAATGACACTTTATTTTTCAAGGATGTAAGATTAGGTACAGCGTCCTTTCTTCTATCTTCTAGAGAGAGAGAGAGAGAGAGAGAGAGAGACAGACAGACAGACAGACAGACAGACAAACAAACAAACCCAGCCAGCCACAAACATAATTTTATAGCATTTGAAGACTAAACGTTTTCTGGTTCGCCACTTACAATACTAAATAATTATAGTTTTGGCCACTTACAGTCAAATTGTTGCTTGTTGCTCGTATGCGGCGTTAAGCGCAAACTAACTAACTAACTAACTAACTAACTAACTAACTAACTAACTAACTAACTAACTAACTAACTAACTAACTAACTAAGTACAGTCAAATTTATATGCTTTCTACTTAAATATATATTTATTTATTTATTTGCAGACTCACACGCAAGACAGGTCACTGATCAGCTTTATCGACTGCGACAATCTGCCTTCAGTGAGGATCAACAACTTCGAATACAGTAGTTAGTCGCCAGCACAGAGTCACATCATCGGTAGTCCAACCACGCGCCCCAGTTAAACATCAGTCATGGGTTTCGTGATGCCTCATGTGGCTGTACTCGCCGCCGCAGGCTGCGCTTTCATCGCGCTGATCCTCCAGATCGTGGGGGTAGCGGCTGTGGGGTGGGCCAGCGATCAACTCTACGGTGGCTCAAGCCAGGACGGACTGTGGAAAATATGCGGGATGGTCCAGGGGATCAGCCTGTGCACGGACTGGCCTGCTGTACCGTGTAAGTATCTGCTGACATGTAGCCCAGACGCCTGTAGCCACACCCGCTGATTAAAACGAATCCTCCATGGCAACCCAACGCAGCGCACGCTTTTTTCCCCCTTCTGATTTTTTTTGTCAGACATATACTCCGACAGGCTAAGGCGTAAATCCTGTAGGAAAATCGACCTTAGGCATATATATTTCGATACTGGGAGTTTAGGGGATACACTAAGCCGTGTGTGTGTGTGTGTGTGTGTGTGTGTGTGTGTGTGTGTGTGTGTGTGTGTGTGTGTGTGTGTGTGTGTGTGTGTGTGTGTGTGTGTGTGTGTGTGTGTGTGTGTGTGTGTGTGTGTGTGTGTGTGTGTGCAGCCTGGCTGGAAGCTGTCCGTGCGTTCGGTATCCTGGGAATACTGGCTATGGCGGCGTGTGTGGCCTGCATCATCCCCATCACCTTCATGAGCGACAAGCAAATCTTCGGTCTCCTGGCTCCTGGCGCCGCAATTGCAGGGGGTAAGACATCTTGTCTGGGCGTCTGTGAACTAAGCGAAATGGAAAGAAATGGGACACAGTCGCAATACTTCAGCAACTTTAGAGAGAAAATGGGCAGCTTTATTTACAGAGAGCCGAAATAAACACGAACATTGATGTTATAATGTGATTAATTTGCCAAATCATAATCCTTGACGATGTTTATGTTTACCTCCGTTGCCAAAGCAGCTTCAGTCCCGGCCAGGGCCAAATATTTGTGCTGGCCTTTTTCTCGTTGCCGCGTCTTTGATATCACCTTTACGGTGGTGGAATCGGACGTTAAACTGACTCCCAAACACCCACCCCACCCACCCACCCAAACTGAGCAGCTTAACAATGTCAACTAATTTGTTTACCATGTTTCTGTACTTGGCTGCTTGTGTGGGAGCTGACCGCCCAAGAGCAGCACGAATGGAGAACGGGGTGGGAGGTGGGTTCAAGCAAAGGTTTCCAAACGTAAAATTTGCTATTGGCGGAAAATCAAAGAATGGTCGTCTATGGCATCGCTATTCCACTAATTGTTAGCCCCCCCCCCCCCCAAAAAAAAAAAAAAAAAAAAAAAAAAACAACAACAACAAAAAACCAACAAACAAACAAAAACCACTCAATTTGCCTGTTCCTGGTTGAACAGTTCTCACTACTTACAATTTGGTTGGACACTTATTGCGTCGTCTGCTACCGGCCAACCACTATTATGAATAACAAAAATGCTTTTCAGCTTGTCGCAAAAATAAAGAAAAAAAGTTTTCTTTGCCGCAGGTCTGTGTGCGCTGATAGAATTCTCCGTGTACGCGTCCGAGACAGCGGATAGAGCGGAAAGTTCAACGTACAGCTACGAGTATTGCTTTGCCCTCACCATCGTCGCCTGCGCCTTGTGTGTCATCGCCGCTGTCCTCTTCATGATTGGCCGCAGGAGGGGTTAACCAGTGTCGAGTCAGTCTGAGTCGTTGCTGAGTTGTGGTTCTTTGTACGTGTCCTCAATAATCTAGCGCTTTCACTTGAAAATGTATTCAGTTTTCACTGATAAAAATTTGAGTGACTTCAGTAAAACGAAACACACACACACACACACGCACGCACGCACGCACGCACGCACGCACGCACGCACGCACGCACGCCGGCACAATTCCGTCCACGACTGAATACAACCGCAAACACATAGAGACACGAGATGTCAAAGGGAAAGAACTCGTGTAGATACGGGGCTGGGGTGGCAGAGGGCTTAACGCCGTTCTCCATCTCATGTGGGTGGTATTAAGACGGTGCGACGAAAAAAAAAAAAGAAAAAAAAAGGCCAGCACAAAACTTTGGCCCCAGCCGGGAACCGAACGCGCGACTGACCCGAGCATTGAAACTCTTACGCTCGACTGTCCCGGCTAAACACTGGGAAACCACAATGGCTTACAGGTTTCAAATAATATTACAGTGCTGTTAGTCCTTTTTTAGGTATGTTATGTTATATTATATTATATTATATTATTGCCTTACAACGAATACATTAAAATTTGAACATGCAATATGCATTAACTAATGTATTTCAAATACTTACATAGATATGCAAACTCTTTGGTGTTTTTTCCCCCTTGATCTGTATAATTATGGAGAGTCTGCCATTTCATTAATGAATGATGCTGCAAGTAAACTTAACATATTTGTCTACTGATCGGCCATATCACTGACCGTGCCATGTGACTCCCAGTTTGTTTACGGAGGAAGACAACAGAGCTCTTTTGAGCTGTTTCGGGAACTCACTGATGCAATAAGTACAGAAACTTTAAAACATTCGTTTAGACACGTTGGAAATTGCTCATCCTATGACAGTAACTCTCTCTCTCTCTCTCTCTCTCTCTCTCTGTGAAGTGTCTCCATCATATCTTTGGTATCTGACTTATTGTTTCAATTTTTTAAATAACACTTCTTTAATCTAAGTGTACTATTTATTTTGACTCTCAAGATGTAAGGTTGAAAGTGTACTGTCGTAATTTATTGTTGTTTATTCTCATATCAACGCAGACCAAAGAAAAAGTTACAAATCGCAATTAAAGAAAAATTTATAATAGATATTATTGCCTC
>JACVVK020000745.1:0-77500 GCA_018292915.2 Batillaria attramentaria | reverse complement strand
ATCGAGTGGTTTATTTCGTGGTAAACCACTCGAACTAATCATGTAAGCTCTATGCCTTCCATCGCCGTCTTCATCCTGAGACACCGTCACAGCTTATATTCAGACTTGGTTGTATACCTTATATACCTTTGGCCACCATCACACTTCTGGCACCAGGTGCCTTGATCCCGTGGTGACATTGCGCCGTGTGGGCCAGATGATCTTATAGTTAGCGGAAGTGTTTCGTATGTGTTGTAATTTACTTTGACATCGCCCTCAGCGGGTTGCCAAGGAAACCTCACAGCAGACACGCTGGAAAGGGAGGTAGGGGGGCGGATGGGTGGGTGTTACGGTGTTTAACGTGCATCAAAGACGGGGCAACGAGAAAAAGGCCCTGCAGAAATATTTGGCCCCAGCCGAGATTCGAACTCACGACACGAGCATTGATTGTCCAACACTCTACCATTCGGCTATCCCGGCTCCCCTGGAAAGGGAGGTAAAGTGTAACCAAACTGTTACGACTATAGTCGCAGCTCGGATAGAATGGGTTAAAGTCTCCATACGTATGACAGGCATGATACAGCATGTGGAAAACTGTTCATGGAACTTCTGCTTCACCCGGCGAAACATGCAAAATCTTTCGTAAAATACGTACAGAGAAAGGCACGCATTCTTTGAACGTAATTATTTGGGTGAAAGCAAATCTGGAGAGTGAGAAACAGGAGACACTGACCGTCCATTTTTCGAACAAATATGGTTGGAATTTCCCGCGAACATTCAGGATCCATAAAGAGTTTGAAGATTCGCTGTTTGAGAATATGAGTCCTGCACGACCCATATCATCGTCTGTGTGTAGTCCGGCGAAGCAAGCAAGCAAGAAAACAAGCAACTAACTAACTCCCTACCACCCTTCTACTCCTCAGATCTGAACGACTGAAAACCATCGAGACGACAGCATGAGGTTCTTGGGGCAGCCACCGTCCGTCCTCGTCGCTACCTTGGCAACGCTTACCGCTCTCATCTTCCAGCTCATCAGCTTGGCATCCACGGGGTGGGTGGAAATTGAAGTGGGCGGAGTGTGGCGCATTACTGAGGGATTGTGGGAACAGTGCAACGAGACACTGGCGACTGGCGAGTCGTCCTGGTGTGGGGATATACCGCTGGTGGAGGGTGAGTGAATTAGCGACTCCATTCCTGTCAATCAAAAGTGTCGAGCCCCCAGAATTCAGCCAATCGTGTCCCCGCGGCATAATGAGCACAACATATGGCATGGTCTGGCAAACTTATACCATACCCTACCATACCATGGTTAGTGCACATGCCAAACCAATTTAATATTGTTTTCATTGACGTAGACGCTTAATTTTTCATTCTTATTTTATTTGACATGTGAGTCCAGAGACGATTTCTTCATGTTGTTTCATGGACAATACAGTATTTTTGAATTTGAATCTGAATAAAATTCTTGTTGTGGATGATGAGTTAGTTATTTACGGCTTGACGCCGCGCAAGCAACAAAGACTATTTCGCGGCTTTGTGGGTGATGATGATTATTATGATAATGACGACGATGACGTATACCGTGACGCATGCATGATGATGATGATGACGACAATGCCAATGAATGTAAATATTTGATGTTGACAGAATGGCTGGAAGCTACACGGGCGTACGGTGTGGTTGCAGTGCTGTTGCTGTTTCTCTGCATGTTTTGCATCATTCCCATCTTCTTCTTGCCCCATCGCAGGGTGTTTGGAGTCATCGCTCCCATCTCCGCGGGGACAGCATGTAAGTTGGCATCGGCAGTTTGGAGTACCAGCCCCCGTAGTGTAGTGGTTACCACTTCGGACCATGGACCCGAGAGACCCGTAATTTTGCATTTTCAGACACCATTAGACACCAAGTCACGCACTGGCAGACACAAAGACAATCACTGGGAGACACCAAGACACACACTGGCAGACACCAAAGACACGCAACCGCAGACACACAGATGCAAGACACACAATGACAGACAGGCACTGGCAGACACAGAGACACACATGCTCGCAGGCAGAAGGGGCACGCTTTCAGATATGTCTCTTGGGGCCTGCCAGTGCGTGTCTTTCTGTCTGGGGGTGTCTGAAAATGCAAAATTTCCTAACAGGAACGGGAGACCCGGGTTCGAGTCCCAGCCGAGGCAAGCGGGATTTTTTCCTACCTAGGTCGGCTCCTACCCTGAACGGGTGTGCTATGGGCCCAATGGGGAGGCTGTTGCCACACAGCCCAGTTTCACCCACTCACTTCATGGGTGCGACTTACGGGTGCTTCCCTTGGTATGACACGTCTCATGATGTGGATGATTACACGGCGGGCACCGCAGGTGCCGTAGTTCCAGGGCTTGGTCAATGCAGGAAGCGTGGAATGCGGCCCTGTCCCGCAGTCCCAGACCACACGGACCTCCATAGCATCATCTTACCATCATCCTCATCTCCATCATCAGGCATAATAAAAATTGCCCTAAATTTCGATCCTCCCCCCCCCCCCTTCCCCCGTGGATTCCACCCGTGACCTGGGAGGAACACCACTGGAGCTGTGAAAGAGTTAGGGCAGCAGCAAAAAAAAAAAAAAAAAAAAGGCAACTTGGAGTAAATCATTTGTAGTGTTACTTGACAAAGGCGAGGTTGTCGGATGTAAAATGGACATTCATGGAATTCTAGACGTCTGATTTGGACATGCACTTTTGGAAGTCTTGTTGGAAGCGTTGTACGGAACGCTGAAATTAATTCTGATAGATATCTGGATCATGTTGACCTCGCCATTTGATCCAGACATCTCTCAGCGCTAATTTAACGTGTTCAGTCCAAGCGCTTCGGACACTTTACCTGGGGTGCAGAGTCCATACCCAATTTTGATGAGTCCCTGAAGCTAAGGAGCCGGTAACAGGTCAGCTCTTTGAGAATACCGGACCATTTGCGAACGAACTGGACCGACAACACAGAAAACAAACATTTCTCCCACTGAAAACAAACATTTTCCTAGTGGGACTTTGATCGCCTTCCACGGAAAATTCAATGTGGTTTCATAGACAAGTTATGATTCTGATACCTGCTTCAGTTTGGACCCGTCCTTCCTTCCATCCTCAGGTTTCTTCCTGCTCATGGAGTTTGCCTTCTACGCCGACAACGTGCGAAAGTCCAACACTCTGGAGCACGATTACTGCTTCTACCTCTGTATCGTCGCCTGGATCCTCAGCTTCGTCGCCGCTGTCCTTCTTGTCGACGGTCGCAGGCGCTCGTCGGCCGCTGATTCGGGCTACACCAACGTCAAATGATGAACAATCGTGATGAAACGGGGCAAGCGTGGTGCCTTTGGGAAGACACTTGTAGAACGGAGTGTGGGTGACGGAACAGGGTGTGGGTGGGGGGGGGGGGAGAATGGATCTCCGGTGGCTTTGTGTGTCTGGGGATATTGGCGGATGGGGGTGGGGGATTGGACAGGCTAAGTGGAGGGAGGGAGGGAGGGAGGGGAGGGGGTACTTAATCTGTGGTAGCTCTGGGGATACTGCTGGGTAGAGTTGTTGTGGGGGGTAATTTGGCAAGACAGAAGAAAGAAAGAAAAGAGAAGAAACAGACTGATGGTTTTACTATTTAGGTGAGGATATTAACATGCATGATTAGTGAACAGTCATCGAGATTAAAATGCTGTAAAACATGAAAAGTAATTTGATGTTGTTTTTGCGTCTGGTTGTCTGTCCTACACACAATTATTGCCTTTTTTTTTTGGGGGGGGGGCTATTTTGTTTGTTGGCACTCTTTAAATCATTTGATATTCAGTTTGCGGGTGGGTGGGTGGGTGTTTAGGAGTTTAACGTCCTTTTCCACCACGTGTGGGTGATATCAAAGACGGGGCAACGATGAAAAAGCCAGCACAAATATTTGGCCCCAACCAGGATTCGAACTCACGACCCAAGCACTGGAAGTCCAAACCTCTACCATTCGGCCACCCCGGCTCCCCATTCAGTTTGCACTTCTTGCAGCTCTTGAAACAAAATCATAAATTAGCACACTTAAAACCAAACCATGCTCACACACAGCCACACACAAGCTATTCCGTCACCTCCGTAAGGGCCGCTGCTATACGTTGCCAGGATTGGTACTTGCAGGTCTGGCAACGCTGGCAACCCTAATTAAATCGCTGGCTGCCACGACTGCCAGTCTGCATGTTGCCGTACTCGGCTGCCTGCTGGCGGGCAACGGTTTTGGCGCACACGCAGCCAGCGGAGTTGCAAGGTTTCGGCAGTGATTGGTCAGTTGGCTGTACGGGCTGCCTGTGGCAAGCTGGCTGCCAGGAAAAATAGAACGGCTTTCTATTCCCGCGCCGGCACACACACACACACACACACACACACACACACACACACCCTGCCACTCCACCAGCAACAGGGATCAGAATGGGCCAAGATCTGTGGCAAAACTAGCTGTAGGACAGACTGAACAAGAAGGTGTTCAGTTTGGCTTTGAAATCAAGCAAGTCAGATGCATTACAAATGCACTGGGGAAGAGAATTCCAAATTACAGGGGCTTGGTATTGAAATGATCTTTGTCCAAAAGGACTTAGTGTAGGTCTTAGGTACCACAAAAAGGCGTTCGGAGCTAGAGCGAAGAGACCTGGATGGTTTATAGACAGTAAGTAATGAGAACAAGCAGGCAGGCAGTGTGCCGAAAATGGTTCCGAAAAAGTTATCGCCCAAAATCGTTGGTGTCTAAACTACCAAACGCAATATACGATAGGTTTGCTCCGGAGTAAATTCTCTGAGGATTCAGTTTGTCTTATTACACCGGGACGGCACTTTGGATCAATGAAATAAGAAAGCCGCGAATCAGGGAAAACAACAAACAAACAAACAAAACAACACAAATCGCGACAGGAGCTCATTGTGATTGCTCAGTTTGATGTGAAGTTGTCTGGCATATTCCAAGATGTACTGTAATCGATTTTTCGCTGCAGATTTTAGCGCGCACTGCTGATAATTGTTGACAGTGGTTCTGAAGGAAGGCTAAGGAACTTCAGTAGTACTGAAGGAAGAATTTTATCCTCCAGTTGTGTCCACGCTCTCGGATCAAGGCTTATATCGTATAACAGGACAAAGGTCCACGATCTCAGATGAGGCTTAATATCCTATAATAGGACAAAGGTGCACGCTCTCAGATCAAGGCTTTATATCCTATATTAGAACAAATATCCTGACTGACCGGAAAAGTACAGGACATCCTGAATCAAGACGACTAATGTACAGAAATGATAAGACGAACGTCCACCTCGGTGAAAAAGCCATCGGACATTTTAAAACTGAATCGGTCATTCGGCGCTGATATAAAGGCCTGGGGCAGTCACTCTTTGCAGATCTAAATCTATTCATTTAATTTCCAGCAGTCCCGTAAAAAAAAGAAACCACACACGCGCACGCGCCCGCCGGCGCGCGCGCACACACACACACGCACACACACACACACACACACACACACACACACACACACACACACACACACACACACAATGACATTTAGAACATTTACTTAAGGAGACAAAGAAAACACAAACAAAACTAGATACTCTAAAATTAAAAAAACAACAACCAAGAAACAATAAAGTTCACTACTTTTGTGAGGGGTCGATAATATAAATGATTGAAGGAAACGTTTTTGTGCTTTTGGCTCAGGAAACACACACACACACACACACACACACACACACACACACACACACACACACACACACACACACACACACACAAAATTAACATTTAAAACATTTATCGAAGAGACACAGACAAAACTAAATACTCTGGAAAAACAAACAAACAAACAAACAAACAAAAAAACCCAACAAACAAAACAAAACAAAACCAAACCAAACCGAGTAAACCCAGGGGGTGAGCGAACTGCTCAGGCGAGCACACAGCCTACTTCACATCGCTGCGCCTATTTTTGCTAATTACTCCGTAATTAGCAAACTATGAGACCCGAAACTTAGCCGATGTGATGTGTGAGGGTGTGTGGGCCTACCTGCCGATTATGGACTAAATTGGAGCTGTGGTTCTAGAGTTGTGGAAAACAAAAGTCAAGTTCAAGGTCAACTTGATGCGTGACCAGTCAGCCATGAAACAGCTCACGGGCGCAGGGGTACAGGCACAGGCACGGTCAACAACATGGTCAACCAACGCAGGACAGTGAAACGGAAAAAAACACAGCACACAGGGGATTCAAGCCAAGACCTGTCCACGGAAACTGCAGAGAAGAGAGTGGAAAAGAAAAGTTCGAAAAAGCCGAGGAAAGTGATAAGCGTGCCTTCCGGTGTCGGTTCTCTACGGAAACATTTTCACCTTGTGGAGAAACCACGGTCAGTATCGAAAGGCATGAGTCAGACTATTATACTCAGTGGGAACAGTGCGGAGGGAGGAGAGGTGGAGGGAGCAGTGGGGGGAGCAAATGTGACACAAACTCCTAGAGACGAGATACTGAAACAGCTGGGCTTTGTGCTAGAAAAACTTGACATGATGAGCACAGAGCAGAGAGCGATGAGCAAGGAGCTTGAGAAAGTGCAGGGCACAGTGCTAGACCTACATCATGAGAATGCTCAACTGAAAAAGGACATTCAAAAATTCAGAGCAGAGGCGGAGGAGGCACGACAGGAAGCAGAAAACGCGAAACTACAGGCAGTGCTAGCACTGGAATGGGCGGACGATGTGGCACAGTATAACAGAAGGAATAACGTCCGTGTGTTTGGAATACCAGAAACCGAGGGGGAGACTGCCCAGGATTGTGAGACAAAAGTGCTAGGAATCTTCAAGGAGAAACTGGGCGTGAACTTGACACCGGCGGACCTGGAAGCGACTCACCGGGTGGGGCAGAAGAGGAAGCCACTACAGAAGCAGGGGGAGAAAGACAGCGACAGTGACGAGGAGGAGAGACCGAGGGCGATTATTGTGCGCTTTTTGTCGCGCAAATCCACTCAAGCTGTGTTGGCAAACCGGAGAAAGCTGAAACAGACTAGGACTGTGATAGCAGAAGACCTTACCTCTAACAGATATAAACTTCTCATGAAGTGTAAAGACTCTCCTCTTGTAGAAAGTGCTTGGTCTATCAATGGTAAGATCATTGTGAAGGGGGTATCTGATCAGAGAAAACTGGAGGTGAAATCAACAACTGACTTGATGGTGAAACTTGGGTCTGACTCACTTCTTGCTTCATCAACCCCCATGCATGGGGGGAGGTACAGAGACAGGCGTCCATTCCAACAGGGAAATAACAAACGGAGACAGAGAGTAAACCGGAGTGCAAATCGCAGTGTTTTTGAGTTTATGGACAGTGAGATGACATTGCCCAAGTCCGTGGTGTAAACCATGGACCTTTCCGGTCGGATGACTGAATATCGCGACAGTTGGGTAAGTGTTCCATAGCATCCCCCTCTATGTACCTCAGTAGTGCCATCCATAGTTCTAATATACATAATATACATGTACAACAATATCATAATATCAGTGCCTGACATACACTATGGCAATACTAGCTTGCTAGCATACTGAATGAAGTTATATGCTGCCCCCCCCCCCCCCATCTGCAGGTTGTGTCAGGTACAGATAAGTGTACAAGAGGAGGGGGATGGCGCGGAACACTAAATCCACTTCATTACATGTTTTTGTATTTTTGCGTTTTTGAAGTACGCTGTTACAGAGTTTTTGGTTTTGTTTTGTTTTGTTTTTTTGGTTGGTTTGTTTTTTCTTTTCGTTTTTTCGTCTTTCTTTCTTTTCTAACCCTGCTTCATAGTTGTTGCCACAAATAGTGTGTTGTTGACGCTATATGTATTTTGCTAACACCCCTACCCCTCTTCCCTCAATTTCGCGTCATGAATTTTTTTCACCAGCCCGGTGAACAGTCACTGTATGGTACCGACTCAGTTGAACACCTGAAGAGCTTTCAAGGTGACTGCAACGTGTGTGTGTGTGTGTGTGTGTGTGTGTGTGTGTGTGTGTGGGTTGTAGTTTGGGTGAGCCCGGTGAACAGTCACTGTTTGGTACCGACTCAGTTGAACACCCGAAGAGCTTTTTACATACATGTACGTCACAGCTGAGTGACCATTCAAAGTTCTGACTGCAGTTTGTTTGGATTTTCAACTCCTTCTTCTGAAGGTTTTCTGTATTTTTAATTGAACAACATGCTGCCATGCGCGACCGCGCATTTTGCCTGTAAATGTTGTCATTAATTCATTGGCTGCACGTGATGAAACGTCGGCAAACTCGCGCGTTTATGCGAGTGCATTCTTTTCAAATGTAGTAGTAAAACGTGTCCTAGTTCCAGTGAAAAGGAAAGGTAATCCTGGACCTAGTGCACATCACGAGACAGAGCAGTGGCATAGCTTAAATTTTGCCTCTTCTTCCTGTACGGGAATGTTGGTCAGTTCTTCTTGAGCTTCCTCTGGTTACAGTTTTTTGTTGTTGTTTTTCTTTAATATTTATTCTTTTTCTCACTACCCTTACTTCATAGTTGTTGTTACAAATAGTGGCTATCAGATGTTATATTTTGCTGGCGCCCCTGCCACTCTTTTCTCTTTCAGTTTCACGTCATGGAAATATTTTCATGTGTCAACTGAGGTGACAGCAACCTGTGTGTGTGTGTGTGTGTGTGTGTGTGTGTGTGATTCGGGTGGTAGTTCAGTGGAGCCCTAGCTCTTATCAGTCACTGTATATGGTTCCGACTCAGTCAGACACTCGAGGAGCTTTTACATACATGTACAGTACGTCACAGCTGAGTGACCATTCAAAGTTTTGAATGCATTTTGTTTGGTTTTTCAACCACTCCCATTGCCGGATGGTTGTATCTTTGTTAAACGACATGCTGCCCTGCGCGACCGCACATTTTGCCCGTAAATACTGTTATTAGTTCACTGGCTGCACGTGATCAAACGTCGGCTGACTCGCACGCTTATAAATGCGAGTGCATTCCTTTCGTGTGTAGTAGTAAACGTGACCTATTTCCATTCACAAGGAAAGGTAATCTTGATGCGCATCACGTGACAGAGCAGTGACGTAGCCTAACTCAGTGTATATGGCCATGGTCAGGTGGTGTCTTCTGCACGGATTACATTTCTGTGTTTCTCTCCTAATACAGCGAAGGCCTCAAGGTCGTGGCAGGAGGCATACACGACAGTGAAATGCTCTAGTGAGAGTGTATGAGTCATGTATAACGGCTAATTTCGCCGAGTGTCGATACTCGCAAAGCGGCGTGGGGCGGCATGTTCGTATTGGTCAGCGACCTTGATTGTGGATTCTCCATCATTCGGCAGGTGGGCCACTTTTTGAGCGGTCGTCCCAATGAAAACGGTTCGTTGTTTTTTTGTGTTTTGTATATTCGTTGTGTTAGTCTGTTTGTGTGTGTGTTTTGTGCTCACACTTTTCACCATACAAAAATGCTACTTTTGGTTTTTGACAAGGGGAGTTCGTCTAGACAGCATACACAAGCTTACCAGTCTTATGCTTATCTGAATGGCTAGTACAGACACGCTTAGAATCTTAAGTTTGAATGTAAATGGTATCGGTGACTACCACAAACGAAAAGATGTGTTTGAATACCTGAGAAGACAAAATGTACACATTATCCTATTACAAGAAACACATTTGAGAACAGTATCAGAAAATTATGTCAGAGCGATGTGGGGCTTTGAATGTGTTCTGAATGGTATGGACACAAACAGCAAGGGTGTTGGCATCTTTTTTAATAATAATTTCCATTTTAAAATACACAGTGTTGTACGAGGTGGGGCTGGTAGTTACATATTTCTAGATATTGAGGTATTAACTAAAAGAATCACATTGGGCAACATTTATGGTCCAAGTGGTACAGACTCGCCATTATTTTTCGAAACTGTAATGGATGAAATTGACAAGTTGGGAAATGAACACATCATCCTTGGTGGAGATTGGAACATAACCTTGAATGCTGACATTGATGCATTTAGGTATAGATTTGTGAGTCGTCCTCGCGCAAGACAGACTATACATGACATGATAGCAACGTATAACTTGATTGACGTTTGGCGTGAGCTTAACCCTAATAAAAAACAATTTACATGGCGAAGGTTTAATTCCACTCAACAGGGACGTCTAGACTATTTTCTGATGTCGGAGCACTTAATGGTAGATTTAGACAAAGCTTTGATTAAACCAGGTTATCGTTCAGACCATAGTATTATTACCCTAGAATTTAAAACAACAGTGCAGAAGAGAGATAGGCCGTATTGGAAGTTTAACAATGCTCTTTTAAAGGATAAACAATATGTAGAATTAGTGAAAAATACTATCCTTGACCTTAAAAAACAGTATGGCATCTTTGCTTATGACAGAGATAATATTGGAAAGGTTGACAATCAGCATTTAGAACTCTTAATTAATGACCAGTTGTTCTTTGAAATGATGCTTTTAGAAATTAGAGGGAAAACCATATCTTATGCTTCTTATAAAAGGAGGGAGGAGAGGAAGGAGGAGGAAGGTCTCATTAGGGAGATATCAGAACTTGAAAAAAATATTACTGATAGTTCTGTAAATTTACTGGAACAGAAGAAAGAAGCTTTACAGTTACTCAGGAAAAAATATATTGATGGTGTTATAGTCAGGTCCAGAGCAAAGTGGATTCAGGAGGGTGAAAAATCATCAAGATATTTTTGTAACATGGAGAAACGACATTTTGTGGAAAAATCTATGTATTGTTTAGAGACAGAAAACGGTGATATAGTTACAGACCAACAAATGATTAGGGAAGAATCAAAATCTTTCTACAGTAAATTATACTCCTCCAGAGAAGAAGAGATTAGAGATGTTGATTTGTCTTCTATTGTTGCTGGTCCATCGCTCAGCCAAGAAGAGAGTGATAGTATTGAAGGTGTGATCACCATGGATGAAGCATTAACTGCACTCAAAAACATGAAGAACAACAAAAGCCCCGGATCTGATGGATACACAACAGAATTCTACAAGTTTTTTTGGTCCGATTTAGGTGTTTTTCTAGTACGATCTGTTAACTACGCGTTTTGCTCAGGTTGTATGTCTGTCACTCAAAGACAGGGTATAATTACGTGTATACCGAAAGAGGGTAAAGATAAAAAGTCTCTCAAAAACTGGCGTCCAATAACATTATTAAACACAGCATACAAAATAGCCTCAGCATGTATTGCTGCTCGTCTCAAGACAGTTCTTCATAGGATTATTCACGAAGACCAAAAAGGATTCATGGCTGGCAGATATATTGGTGAGAACATAAGACTATTATACGACATAATGTGTTATACCGATAACAATAGAATACCAGGTTTATTATTACTAATTGACTTTGAAAAAGCTTTCGATAGTATTGCTTGGTCATTTGTTGAAAAATCTCTCGATTTCTTCAACTTTGGTAAGGACATAAAACATTGGATTAAAACTTTTTACAATGGAATTAATGCTTGCGTTTCTGTAAATGGTGGATATTCTAGTTGGTTCGATGTTAAACGAGGCGTAAGGCAGGGCGATCCGTGCTCGCCATATTTGTACCTTATATGCGCAGAAATCCTATCCTTGCTCATTAGAAATAATCCAGAAATAAAGGGGATAAAGATAGCCGATGACCTGCAAGCTTTGCTTTCGCAATTTGCCGACGACACAACAATGTACTTAGATGGCAGCAGAGAATCTTTTGAGAGCTGTATTCAATGTCTAGACTTTTTCTCATCAATATCTGGTCTAAGGATTAATTATAATAAATCATCGGTTGTATGGATTGGTTCATGCAGGAACTCAAGACTTAGGTACTTGCCTGAGCTGAATCTAGTTTGGAACCCCACTGTCTTTAGGGTGCTTGGTGTCATGTTCTCCACCAATATTGATGATATTCTTACTTTGAATTATGCAAACAAAGTGGAGGATATTCAACGTTTGTTATCTGTATGGTCTAAGCGCCAGTTGACACCGTTCGGTAAAATAACAGTTGTTAAAACTCTTGCTATTTCTAAAATTATCCATTTGCTTACGAATCTCCCCGATCCCCCTGCGACGGTTCTGAATAAATTAAATAACTTGTTCTACAAGTTTCTCTGGGATGGAAAACCGGCTAAAATAAACAAAATGGTTGTCTGCTCTGAATATGAATACGGCGGACTGAGAATGCTTGATGTCTACTCCTTTTTTTCATCAATGAAAATCAGCTGGTTGAAAAGGGTTTTCACCTGCAATGATAGTTACTTGAAGAAGATGATAGTAAGAATGTACCCTGACATTGAGAAGCTAATGATGGTCGGAGGGGAATATGCTAATATTCCTATATGCAACTGTGGTAATATGTTTTGGACTGACGTTTTGAAACATTATAAGAAAATGTGTGAAAAATGTATACCAAGTTGTGATATCGATTTTTTGTCAGACTTTATCCACTACAATAAATATGTTGTTAGAGATAATAAGACGGTACACATACCAGAATGGATTGATTATGGGATATTGACAATAAGTGACCTGTTAGATGACAATTGTGAGTTTTTGACTTACCAGAACTTTATGAACAAATACCCAGGTCTGTCAACCAACTTTTTGGTACATGCTGGTGTTGTACGTGCCATATCGAGATACAAGCAAAAACTGGGAATAGTAACAACAACCAAAAGTAATAATGCATACTTTCCGAAAGTCTGGAGAATTATTCTTATTGGTGGAACCAAAGCGGTGTATAACTTGTTTATAACTGACCTAAAACTACATCCTAAATGCATACAGAAATGGACACAGCAATTCGACACAGATTTTAATTGGAAAGCAATTTTTTTAAAGGTTAAACGGTCAACAGTTGACTCTCAACTTAGATGGTTCCAGTTACGAGTTCTCCATCGGTTACTTCCAACGAACAGATTTCTTTATCTGCGAAATATTTCTGCATCACCTATATGCACTTTTTGTCATAATAGTGAAGAAACGTTAGTTCATTTATTCTGGGATTGTCCCTATGTACAGAGGTTTTGGGCAGACACACTGAAATGGATTCAGGATAACTGTATGCACTGCGATAACTTAGAACTTTCAGGCATTCTTGTCATACTAGGTGTCAAAGAAAACTACGCAACAGACGCAGTTATGGATTTGATTATTTTATTAGCAAAATTTCATATTTACAAAAGTAAATTACAGAAAACCCTTCCAAATATAGCTGCATTTAGGTCAATTCTGAAAAACAGATATTACATTGAAGAATACCGTCATGTGGTAGGGGGAACTATAAACAAATTCAGGATGAAATGGTTGCCATACCAACGCCTTATGCAACAAAAGTAATACATACATGTACAGTCAGTGAAACATAAAGACATAATCTGTTTCTGTGTGTCTAATTTATATGTGTGCATACATGTACGTATACATACATATATGTGGGTACATATAGTTATGTGTATGTGTTTATGTAAACGGACTAGATATACATACATGTATGTAGATATGGTCTGTTTAGAATGAAACACGCAATGTTGCTGTCGAGCACTCCTCTTAAAAGTGTAGAAAGATGGAAAAGTGTGTGTGTGTGTGTGTGTGTGTGTGTGTGTGTGTGTGTGTGTGTGCTCAATCATATGCGACTTTCTGTTGTACGTGCTAAATACCACATCACTAATAATACATTGGACTGTATCAAGGTCTATATAATGTAACTATACTGTAGTATTGTTAAGCATGGAATGCACACGTATCAATGTCTTGGTTCGTTTAGTTATGTGCTGTATTGTAATGTCTCTGTCACTATAATGTATATATATATGACAAAAACAGAATAAAAAAAAAAAAAAAAAAACCAAACCAAACCCGCAGAAGAAGACCTGTACAAAATGAAAACAGTAAAACAGGAAAGACGTAAAATAATACAAATGAAAATTAAAAAAATAAACAAAAATACAAATAACACACACACACACACACACACACACACACACACACACACACACACACACACTCACTCACACTGTAACTGATCGGCCGTCAACACTGTCAACCGAGGGGAACTGATACTTCATTTAATACCAATATTATGTGACTTCCAGAATATCATCGTTTTAGTTTTTCTTTTGTTTTGGTTTGCTTGGTTAGGTTTTTTGTTGTTCTTGCTTTTGTTGTTGTTGTTTTGACATTTTGAGCATTTATAGAAGAAACACAAACAAAACTAAATGCTCTGGGGGAAAATAGAACAAAAATCTGTACGAATGAAAACTGTAAAAATGTTAACACGCAAAAAATTAATTGAAACACAAATAGATAAATAAATAATAAAATTGAAAAGAAATAAATAATGAAATTGAAAATAAATAAATAAAAATATTTTTTTAAAGATGAATGAATGTATCAAATTAACAGATATCACACACACACACACACACACACACACACACACACACACACACACACACACAGAGTTTTCATTTTCTTTTGATTTGGTTTGTTTGGTTTAATTTTTATTTCTGTTGTTAATGTTTTGACGTTTAGAGCATTTATAGAAGAAGCACAAACAAAACTAAATGCTTTGGGGGAAAACAGAACAAAAATCTCTACAAATGTAAAATGTAAAAATGTGAACTTGTAAAAAAATAAATAATACAGAAATAAATAAATAAATAATAAAATTGAAAATAAATAATGAAATTGAAAATAAAAAATAAATACAAATTTCTTTTTAAAGATGAATAAATATACAAAATTAAAAGATCACACACACACACACACACACACACACACACACACACACACACACACACACACGAAACGAGGGAAGCTGTGATCACATGACAATCTCACGGCATACTCTGGTCTCACAGATCGGCGTTATCTGAGTGAGTTTACTGAAGTCAACTCCATGATCGACATCGCGTGGGGGAGCCGGGATGGCTGAATGGTAGAGGATTAAACTTCCAGTGCTCGGGTCGTGAGTTCGAATCCCGGCTGGAGCCAAATATTTGTGTTGGCCTTTTTCTCGTTGCCCCGTCTTTGATATCACCCTTACGTGGTGGAAAAGGACGTTAAACTCCCAAACACCCACCAACCCTCGACGTCGCGTGGCCTGATATGGCAACTGTCACGTGGTGTAGATTGATGTGGTACAACGAAGAGATTGTCACTCATGCCAGAATGACTCTCGTTCTTTTTGTTGTACGGAAGGCATTCTAATGCGCCCTCCACGTATTTCAAAACGGACTTTTTCTTATACACACCAGGAAAAAAAAAACCGCAGCAGATTTAAGTGCAGTCAACTTTATTTCCATCATCTGGAGAGTTAATCAAATCAGGGGCAATTGTAGTATCAATGAACACACGAACGAACACACACACACACACACACACACACACACACACACAGAGTTATGGGCCACTGTACAGCACAGGGGAAAGGCAGGAAACCTTTACTCATTCAGAGTTCTGATAGAAAACCGAACAAACGCTGCCTCTCCACGCCAGGACAGCCCCATCACTCACCACCTTTAAAAAAGGCTTTTTATTTACTTGTGCTTACATAAACAGTAGACCATCATCATTATGTCGTGTTAGGGTGTATCATGACTGTGTGTATGTGACGTGTATTTAACGTGTATATAATGTGACATGTATTTCACTCCTTCAAGACAGGCCGATTTTTCCTCAGCCATCCTCTGTAGACGTGCCGATTTGTGAGGTTAAAAAAAATCATAAAAAATAAAACAAAACAAGATGGAGACTTGAATTTTGGGGGTAGTTGACTAACATATTTATGCAGATAATTATTGCTAAAATTGCAAATTTCAAACTTAAATATCTTTGTTGTTAGTCGTAAAATAAAAATCACGATCTGCACCTCGATGCGGCTGTTCGTCTGAAACCGATGTGCGCTGTAGGGCCGCATATGCGGCCGTTCGTCCGGAAAGAGTTAATGCGTCTGTATGTAATGCCACTCTGCTATTGTGTGGCCTCCAGAGCTCCAGAAGGAGGCTGGGCGCCAGATAAATCTTCATTATTATTATTATTATTAAACGAGTTCCGACTTTGACTGAGTTTGAACTGAAGTCGCTGAAAACAGCAACCAGAAGGAAAAAGTTTATAACACGTGAAATATCGATGGTCATGATACCGCCTTTCCTGTCATTATGATCATCATCAAAACTTAATGATACATTTTTTCGAAGATGGGTTAGGTGACATGGATGATGGAAATTACTGGGGGCAATGTGTATATGAAAAATGGTCTATTGTGTATGTAAGAATAAGTAAATAAAAAAAAAACTTTTTAAGGTGGTGGGTGAGTGATGGGGTTCTCCTGACATGAAGAGGCAGCGTGTTCCATAAAACGGTTCCAGAAAAAAATACTGGATTTATATAGATCTATTCTAAGACGAGGAACGTGAAACTGTCCTTCAGACTTAGAAGAAGGAGACTCATGGTGTGAGAATAAGGAGCAAAATTATGACGGAAGAGAATAGGTCTATGATTTTTAAACACCGTAACACCTTTGTTAAACTGAAGGTACTCTTTTAAAGGTAGCAACTCCAATTTGCAAAGTTTTTGGTCTGTTGTTAAGAGGGGATCTGGAAGGATTAACTTCGCTGCTCTCCGATGCAAGGAGTTCTTTATGCCCTGAACATCGCCTGAACCATCCGACACTGTTGATACGTAATCTATATGAGATTTAATGTGTGCCACATAAAACATTTTGCGGGTATCAATATCGACTATATATTTCAGTCTAGATAACATATCTATATTATGGAACACAGTCCCACAAACGTTATTGGTATGACTCTGCCATTTTAACTGGTTAACCGTAATCCCCAGTAGGCGATGTTGCATAACCTACTGTATCACACGATCACCAAGGGACAAGCCAAGAGACAAAGGACTGAGCTGGTACTTCTGACTTGTGGTTATAGCCATATATTCAGTCTTGTTTGGGTTTAAATTGTTATTAGTATTACGCCAATCAGAGATTTCATCGACGCTTTGCTGTAGACGAACACTGACATTAACTATGTCCTTGTCTGGAGTATGTATTGTTGTATAATCTGTGAACAAGTCACGTGTAACTTCCGTATGCGTTAAGTGAAGAGGTACAGTGGACGCCGGATATAAGCAACTCGGATATAAGAAAACTCGGTTATTGCCAACGATTTTTTTTCCCCCGGCCAAACTCTTCTTTATTATGTATTACAAAAACTCGGATACAAGAAACTCGCTTATAAGAAAACTCGGTTTTAGGAAAGCAAATTTCTTGTCCCGCTTGATACAAAAACTCGGATATAAGAAACCGAAAGTACATTTCCAAGAAAATTTCACTCATTGTAAGAAACCGAAAGTACATTTCCAAGAAAATTTCACTCATTCTAAAAAAACAGGTCAGGTCTGACGTCACTTAGGACAGGCACATGATGGCGCATGATTTTCTTTTCTTGAATTGGTTCTTTACCATTGTGTTCCGTGCAAAATTGAATGTTGGCAAGAAGAAAAAATACGAGATGCATTTTTGTTGTTCTATTGTTATATGTTGTTTTGATTATTATTTTGTTTTTTTGCCTGATTGGGAGCTCTCTCTCTCTCTCTCTCTCTCTGTATGTCTGTCTCTGTCTACAGGGCTCGCGTTAAGGAGAATAAAACTATCAGCATTAGACTAACTGTTGATCAATGCCTTTCTTTGACAATATACGTGGTCCATCTTTCCTCCATCCCCCTTCCCCCTCCCAACAGAAAAAAAGCTAATTTGCAGCTTTTTTCATCAAATTAGACACGGAAAGCATCGCATATCATACTCTAATGGGACGTGTGTTTTATAGATCAAAAGTTGATACATAATGCACTTTTAATATATCCTATAAATACAAGGGAATTCTCTCTCTCTCTCTCTCTCCCCCCTTAGTTCTTTTTTGTTTGTTTGTTTGTTTGGTTGGTTGGTTGGTTGGTTTGGTTTTTTTTTTTCTTTTTGTTTTGTTTTTTCTTACCACATGACCGCCAGCGCTACAGTTGGGAAGCAAAAACAGTATTTTCATGTTCAAACAAAAAAATCTGACATTGAAGGACACAAGCGCACTGGTGTATATTAACTCTACACATATATGTTCTGTGCAGGTCTTTAAGAGAAACCAGATATTTCTTAATTTAATGCAAAACATACACGAACTGAGAAAAAAGAAATGTTTTAAACCTTTTTTTCACTGAACTCGGTTATAAGAAATATTTTTCAAAATACTTTCTTATATCCGACTTTCAGATATAAGAAAACTCGGATATAAGAAACCAAAAAATTCACCCCCCTCGAGTTTCTTATAACCGGCGTATACTGTAAGTCGTTTATAAACAAGATGGCCACCAGCCCAATATGTTGTTTCCATTCAATGACCTGCTGTAGTCACAGTCGTAGTCGTTGTGTCATGTATGCAGCCCGCGCGCACACGCCGGAACGCAAGCTCTCTGACATCAAGCATGCTGACATAAAGAAAGTACTGAAAACCCTTATCGTGCCTCTATGCACTTGCAAAAACCCAAACACATGAGGTCGTGTGAGCTCGCCTAGCTGGTTGACGTCACAACTTGTTGGCGTATGCGAGGTTCTACATGGGTGAATGAATTCTTGTAATAAAGTCGTTCCCCTTTGACAGAGTTACTTCCCGCAGACCTGACTGACAGACGATTGCTTACTGGTATCGGAGAAGAGACCCTCTCTCTCTCTCTCTCTCTCGCCTTAGACGCGCGCTTGCGCGCGCACGCACGCACCCCCCCCCTCCCCCTACACACACACACACACACACACACACACATTATGCAAAGACCTTGGAATCAGAAAGACGCGTCACTCCTGCCCTCGTAAGAGTAGACTCCAGAGTGCAGTCCCTTTTCGGCGGGGCGTGAAAATGTGACTGCTTACACCCAGCGCCATTTTTAAAAATGGCGAATTTTTTTTTAGAAAAGCAGAGACTTGTGTGTCATATGATTCGATTTGAAACGAAGTCTTGAATATCCGACCACTTTTCGTTTGGGCAAAATCTTTGCCAGCGGACAATTATTGTTGCGCTTTGATGGCACTGTTTACGTGGTAGACTGATCCAACAGGATGTGAGTAAACGGCAAGGGGGTTGCACTCTGACAGGCAAGGGTGTTGCACTCTACAGGCAAGTATTATTGCACGGTGCAGACGATCACGTACCTGCCTTGTGGTGGAATAAGAGACGATTACAAAAGCATACACACCCGTGCTCTAGGACTGAATGTAATAATAGATCTGTCCATTCAGACAGAGACAGGTTATGTATGTCTCTGATTCAGAAACACGCCTACTTTCACTCTGAAGACAGCCTGCTAATCACTTGCGCCACTGAGGATCCCTCTGGGTTCAAAGCTGGTCAAGGATGACATAGTGCGCGACCTTGTGTTTGAGAGCACCGAGACAATTTAGGCCCGTCACGGTAGCGCAGTGAGCGCCATTTCCCCACTGTGCACAGAGGTACTTTCCACTGAAAGACTCTGTGCTCCAGAGAGTGTCGTAAGAGAGACATATAGCGGGACAACGCGAAGAGTTGTCTGCCCGCATTAGCGCGCATCCTAGATCTGGCCCCTATAGTGACAGCATGGCGGAAAGTGGAAAGCGATCACAAAAGCATGCAATTGTGTTCTGCGCCGAATTGTTCAAATAACAGACAAATATAAACGGGGAAATACTTCTTTTGGTATTCCTGTTGAAAAACAAACATTTTTTTTTTCGCTTTCTTGTCCAAAAAAAAAAAAAAAGAAAAAAAAAAAGACCTCAAGTGGTACGTGTGCATGCAGTGTAAACTAACAGTAAACACACGCGGCTGACGCAGATACAGCGTAATTTTTTTCCCTGACAACTTTACAAATCACGGTGACTTAAATTGTGCTAGCGTCTACCTGCATCTAAATTCAGAACACACACACACACACACACACACACAGAGAACAAAATCATCCGGCTGAACTTCGTTCTAACCATTGTAAAACCATATCACAACATAGAATCTGCTGGATCGTCGGTCGCAGATATGATTAATGCTGAGTTAGCAGGAAGTATTCAGCGGATGCGTCCATCTTTGGATCTCTCGCACATTCGATCTTTCTGTGTTCCGTACTAGTTTTACTTGAACACATCGAACGAAATGCACTGCGTAGCCTACGTACAGCAGTGAAAGCCAAACTAGATCTTTCTTTCGTCCTCCGGAACTTTGAGAGTACTTATGTTTTCCATGGGCCTAAAACACATGCGAAATATATGGGGGGAGACCACCTGGCAGTCGCTGACATCTTCGTTTTTGTTATGTTGTTTCCATAGTAATGGAAACAACATAATAGGACGGGCTAAAATTTCCACGTTCATAGGCAAGCGTCTGTGGTACAAAAGCACGTCACTGCCGATCTCCCGCAGAGACGATTATGCAAGTGTAACTCTGACAATGACGTAAGAAAACCTGCGTCATCGATGCTGGCATGTATGCTGTTCCGAACACGCTTCTTCTCCTCACTGAGTGCCGTCTGTATGGATGTGTGTGTGTGTGTGTGTGTGTGTGTGTGAATTGTGTCCGGGCCCGTTTCTTCGAAAATACTCAACCGAATGGCTTCAAATTTGGGGTATCCAAATTTATCAAAATGTTACATTAGACGATTCAAGCGTGTGATGATTGCTTAAGTGATTTGGGAGTTATCGCCCTTTTGAGACAAGTTGGTTGTCTTTCGTGTACAGGCGTAATATTTATTTAAATCACTCAATTTTTTGGCAGTAGATAGCTTGAATACGGACTCTGAATTGACTCACTACTAGAAAATGGTCGCTCTTATAGTTTTCATGTAAACCGAGCCTGAGTTGACATTGCATGTGAACCCAGTTCAGATGCCTATTTCTCCGAAAATACTGAACCGATCGATTTCAAATTTGGGGTTTCTAAATGAATCAAGATTGTTGAATAGAAGGCCCGATCCAGGTACGATTGCACACATGATTTGCGAGTTATCGCCCTTTTCAGAATAAGTGGCTTTCTGGCGTTTAAAGGCGTAATATTTACCTAAACCACTCCATTTTTTGGACATAGATAGCATGAATACGGACTCTCAACTAAGTGAAGTTTGGAGGTTGTCGCTTTTATACTTTTGGCGTAAGCCGTACCTGATGAAAGTGCTGGTGGACACACTTTAGATCTCAAAATCGCTCCTACTATACATAGATAATGAGCCTGGGGTGCCATAAAAAATATACAAAAAAATTAGAAAAATTCACTGCAGCCGTTATCGTCAGTTGACTCGAAAATTTGTACTCACAGCACATTTCCTCTGCAAGCCACACGCCTCACAAACATCGAAGAAGAGACGCACGCGCACTGACGTAAAGTAAGTGCGTCATGTTTGATTGACGTGATGCTGTTTTTTCTTGGGGGTGTCTCGCCACTTTCTTTCGGAATTCCTCTGTTTGGAGACGTGGTGTTGTATTTTACTTATGCTATGTCGCCATCATCGTGCACTCGCAGAGATGATACGGGATACAACAGACTACAACTCCAATACTTTATGAACAGAATATGCGCGGAGAACAAATTCATGAAAGAAGAAGAATCCAGAACGCTGTGCAGGGGGGCTGCTTACGTCAGATCTAGAACATTCCTCAACTTACTGGAAGGCTCGAAATCTCTCCAAGGTGACGTAATCTACTGACGTTACTGCACCAGCATGTTCTGGGATGGTCTAGAAATTATTTTGCATCGAAATGCAGTATCTTTTCGCAAGAGTCTCTACAACTTGACATGTGGAAAGCGGGAATTTCAGTGGGTTTCGTTTTTGCCACTGACTCACACTCAGAAGCATAATGCAAAGATCTTGGAAACATAAAGATAGTTCACTTACCTCCCTTTGAGGGACAACGCGTAAGAGTTGTCTGCGCGCATTAGCGCGCATCCCGCAGATCTACGCAGTTGTTTGACCCAACCCTACACTAGCCGCCGTAAAACATTTTAAGAAAATAAACAAGATGGCCACCAGCCCAATATGTTGTTTCCATTCAATGACCTGCTGTAGTCACAGTCGTAGTCGTTGTGTCATGTATGCAGCCCGCGCGCACACGCCGGAACGCAAGCTCTCTGACATCAAGCATGCTGACATAAAGAAAGTACTGAAAACCCTTATCGTGCCTCTATGCACTTGCAAAAACCCAAACACATGAGGTCGTGTGAGCTCGCCTAGCTGGTTGACGTCACAACTTGTTGGCGTATGCGAGGTTCTACATGGGTGAATGAATTCTTGTAATAAAGTCGTTCCCCTTTGACAGAGTTACTTCCCGCAGACCTGACTGACAGACGATTGCTTACTGGTATCGGAGAAGAGACCCTCTCTCTCTCTCTCTCTCGCCTTAGACGCGCGCTTGCGCGCGCACGCACGCACCCCCCCTCCCCCTACACACACACACACACACACACACACACATTATGCAAAGACCTTGGAATCAGAAAGACGCGTCACTCCTGCCCTCGTAAGAGTAGACTCCAGAGTGCAGTCCCTTTTCGGCGGGGCGTGAAAATGTGACTGCTTACACCCAGCGCCATTTTTAAAAATGGCGAATTTTTTTTTAGAAAAGCAGAGACTTGTGTGTCATATGATTCGATTTGAAACGAAGTCTTGAATATCCGACCACTTTTCGTTTGGGCAAAATCTTTGCCAGCGGACAATTATTGTTGCGCTTTGATGGCACTGTTTACGTGGTAGACTGATCCAACAGGATGTGAGTAAACGGCAAGGGGTTGCACTCTGACAGGCAAGGGTGTTGCACTCTACAGGCAAGTATTATTGCACGGTGCAGACGATCACGTACCTGCCTTGTGGTGGAATAAGAGACGATTACAAAAGCATACACACCCGTGCTCTAGGACTGAATGTAATAATAGATCTGTCCATTCAGACAGAGACAGGTTATGTATGTCTCTGATTCAGAAACACGCCTACTTTCACTCTGAAGACAGCCTGCTAATCACTTGCGCCACTGAGGATCCCTCTGGGTTCAAAGCTGGTCAAGGATGACATAGTGCGCGACCTTGTGTTTGAGAGCACCGAGACAATTTAGGCCCGTCACGGTAGCGCAGTGAGCGCCATTTCCCCACTGTGCACAGAGGTACTTTCCACTGAAAGACTCTGTGCTCCAGAGAGTGTCGTAAGAGAGACATATAGCGGGACAACGCGAAGAGTTGTCTGCCCGCATTAGCGCGCATCCTAGATCTGGCCCCTATAGTGACAGCATGGCGGAAAGTGGAAAGCGATCACAAAAGCATGCAATTGTGTTCTGCGCCGAATTGTTCAAATAACAGACAAATATAAACGGGGAAATACTTCTTTTGGTATTCCTGTTGAAAAACAAACATTTTTTTTTCGCTTTCTTGTCCAAAAAAAAAAAAAAGAAAAAAAAAAAAGACCTCAAGTGGTACGTGTGCATGCAGTGTAAACTAACAGTAAACACACGCGGCTGACGCAGATACAGCGTAATTTTTTTCCCTGACAACTTTACAAATCACGGTGACTTAAATTGTGCTAGCGTCTACCTGCATCTAAATTCAGAACACACACACACACACACACACACACACACACACAGAGAACAAAATCATCCGGCTGAACTTCGTTCTAACCATTGTAAAACCATATCACAACATAGAATCTGCTGGATCGTCGGTCGCAGATATGATTAATGCTGAGTTAGCAGGAAGTATTCAGCGGATGCGTCCATCTTTGGATCTCTCGCACATTCGATCTTTCTGTGTTCCGTACTAGTTTTACTTGAACACATCGAACGAAATGCACTGCGTAGCCTACGTACAGCAGTGAAAGCCAAACTAGATCTTTCTTTCGTCCTCCGGAACTTTGAGAGTACTTATGTTTTCCATAGGCCTAAAACACATGCGAAATATATGGGGGGAGACCACCTGGCAGTCGCTGACATCTTCGTTTTTGTTTATTTTCTTAAAATGTTTTACGGCGGCTAGTGTAGGGTTGGGTCAAACAACTGCGTAGATCTGCGGGATGCGCGCTAATGCGCGCAGACAACTCTTACGCGTTGTCCCTCAAAGGGAGGTAAGTGAACTATCTATGTTTCCAAGATCTTTGCATTATGCTTCTGAGTGTGAGTCAGTGGCAAAAACGAAACCCACTGAAATTCCCGCTTTCCACATGTCAAGTTGTAGAGACTCTTGCGAAAAGATACTGCATTTCGATGCAAAATAATTTCTAGACCATCCCAGAACATGCTGGTGCAGTAACGTCAGTAGATTACGTCACCTTGGAGAGATTTCGAGCCTTCCAGTAAGTTGAGGAATGTTCTAGATCTGACGTAAGCAGCCCCCCTGCACAGCGTTCTGGATTCTTCTTCTTTCATGAATTTGTTCTCCGCGCATATTCTGTTCATAAAGTATTGGAGTTGTAGTCTGTTGTATCCCGTATCATCTCTGCGAGTGCACGATGATGGCGACATAGCATAAGTAAAATACAACACCACGTCTCCAAACAGAGGAATTCCGAAAGAAAGTGGCGAGACACCCCCAAGAAAAAACAGCATCACGTCAATCAAACATGACGCACTTACTTTACGTCAGTGCGCGTGCGTCTCTTCTTCGATGTTTGTGAGGCGTGTGGCTTGCAGAGGAAATGTGCTGTGAGTACAAATTTTCGAGTCAACTGACGATAACGGCTGCAGTGAATTTTTCTAATTTTTTTGTATATTTTTTATGGCACCCCAGGCTCATTATCTATGTATAGTAGGAGCGATTTTGAGATCTAAAGTGTGTTCACCAGCACTTTCATCAGGTACGGCTTACGCCAAAAGTATAAAAGCGACAACCTCCAAACTTCACTTAGTTGAGAGTCCGTATTCATGCTATCTATGTCCAAAAAATGGAGTGGTTTAGGTAAATATTACGCCTTTAAACGCCAGAAAGCCACTTATTCTGAAAAGGGCGATAACTCGCAAATCATGTGTGCAATCGTACCTGGATCGGGCCTTCTATTCAACAATCTTGATTCATTTAGAAACCCCAAATTTGAAATCGATCGGTTCAGTATTTTCGGAGAAATAGGCATCTGAACTGGGTTCACATGCAATGTCAACTCAGGCTCGGTTTACATGAAAACTATAAGAGCGACCATTTTCTAGTAGTGAGTCAATTCAGAGTCCGTATTCAAGCTATCTACTGCCAAAAAATTGAGTGATTTAAATAAATATTACGCCTGTACACGAAAGACAACCAACTTGTCTCAAAAGGGCGATAACTCCCAAATCACTTAAGCAATCATCACACGCTTGAATCGTCTAATGTAACATTTTGATAAATTTGGATACCCCAAATTTGAAGCCATTCGGTTGAGTATTTTCGAAGAAACGGGCCCGGACACAATTCACACACACACACACACACACACACACATCCATACAGACGGCACTCAGTGAGGAGAAGAAGCGCGTTCGGAACAGCATACATGCCAGCATCGATGACGCAGGTTTTCTTACGTCATTGTCAGAGTTACACTTGCATAATCGTCTCTGCGGGAGATCGGCAGTGACGTGCTTTTGTACCACAGATGCTTGCCTATGAACGTGGAAATTTTAGCCCGTCCTATTATGTTGTTTCCATTACTATGGAAACAACATAACAAAAACGAAGATGTCAGCGACTGCCAGGTGGTCTCCCCCCATATATTTCGCATGTGTTTTAGGCCCATGGAAAACATAAGTACTCTCAAAGTTCCGGAGGACGAAAGAAAGATCTAGTTTGGCTTTCACTGCTGTACGTAGGCTACGCAGTGCATTTCGTTCGATGTGTTCAAGTAAAACTAGTACGGAACACAGAAAGATCGAATGTGCGAGAGATCCAAAGATGGACGCATCCGCTGAATACTTCCTGCTAACTCAGCATTAATCATATCTGCGACCGACGATCCAGCAGATTCTATGTTGTGATATGGTTTTACAATGGTTAGAACGAAGTTCAGCCGGATGATTTTGTTCTCTGTGTGTGTGTGTGTGTGTGTGTGTGTGTGTTCTGAATTTAGATGCAGGTAGACGCTAGCACAATTTAAGTCACCGTGATTTGTAAAGTTGTCAGGGAAAAAAATTACGCTGTATCTGCGTCAGCCGCGTGTGTTTACTGTTAGTTTACACTGCATGAACACGTACCACTTGAGGTCTTTTTTTTTTTCTTTTTTTTTTTTGGACAAGAAAGCGAAAAAAAATGTTTGTTTTTCAACAGGAATACCAAAAGAAGTATTTCCCCGTTTATATTTGTCTGTTATTTGAACAATTCGGCGCAGAACACAATTGCATGCTTTTGTGATCGCTTTCCACTTTCCGCCATGCTGTCACTATAGGGGCCAGATCTAGGATGCGCGCTAATGCGGGCAGACAACTCTTCGCGTTGTCCCGCTATATGTCTCTCTTACGACACTCTCTGGAGCACAGAGTCTTTCAGTGGAAAGTACCTCTGTGCACAGTGGGGAAATGGCGCTCACTGCGCTACCGTGACGGGCCTAAATTGTCTCGGTGCTCTCAAACACAAGGTCGCGCACTATGTCATCCTTGACCAGCTTTGAACCCAGAGGGATCCTCAGTGGCGCAAGTGATTAGCAGGCTGTCTTCAGAGTGAAAGTAGGCGTGTTTCTGAATCAGAGACATACATAACCTGTCTCTGTCTGAATGGACAGATCTATTATTACATTCAGTCCTAGAGCACGGGTGTGTATGCTTTTGTAATCGTCTCTTATTCCACCACAAGGCAGGTACGTGATCGTCTGCACCGTGCAATAATACTTGCCTGTAGAGTGCAACACCCTTGCCTGTCAGAGTGCAACCCCCTTGCCGTTTACTCACATCCTGTTGGATCAGTCTACCACGTAAACAGTGCCATCAAAGCGCAACAATAATTGTCCGCTGGCAAAGATTTTGCCCAAACGAAAAGTGGTCGGATATTCAAGACTTCGTTTCAAATCGAATCATATGACACACAAGTCTCTGCTTTTCTAAAAAAAAATTCGCCATTTTTAAAAATGGCGCTGGGTGTAAGCAGTCACATTTTCACGCCCCGCCGAAAAGGGACTGCACTCTGGAGTCTACTCTTACGAGGGCAGGAGTGACGCGTCTTTCTGATTCCAAGGTCTTTGCATAATGTGTGTGTGTGTGTGTGTGTGTGTGTGTGTAGGGGGAGGGGGGGTGCGTGCGTGCGCGCGCAAGCGCGCGTCTAAGGCGAGAGAGAGAGAGAGAGGGTCTCTTCTCCGATACCAGTAAGCAATCGTCTGTCAGTCAGGTCTGCGGGAAGTAACTCTGTCAAAGGGGAACGACTTTATTACAAGAATTCATTCACCCATGTAGAACCTCGCATACGCCAACAAGTTGTGACGTCAACCAGCTAGGCGAGCTCACACGACCTCATGTGTTTGGGTTTTTGCAAGTGCATAGAGGCACGATAAGGGTTTTCAGTACTTTCTTTATGTCAGCATGCTTGATGTCAGAGAGCTTGCGTTCCGGCGTGTGCGCGCGGGCTGCATACATGACACAACGACTACGACTGTGACTACAGCAGGTCATTGAATGGAAACAACATATTGGGCTGGTGGCCATCTTGTTTATTTTCTTAAAATGTTTTACGGCGGCTAGTGTAGGGTTGGGTCAAACAACTGCGTAGATCTGCGGGATGCGCGCTAATGCGCGCAGACAACTCTTACGCGTTGTCCCTCAAAGGGAGGTAAGTGAACTATCTTTATGTTTCCAAGATCTTTGCATTATGCTTCTGAGTGTGAGTCAGTGGCAAAAACGAAACCCACTGAAATTCCCGCTTTCCACATGTCAAGTTGTAGAGACTCTTGCGAAAAGATACTGCATTTCGATGCTGTTGTATTTTTCTCCTGCTATGTCGCTCTCTCGGTGCACTCGCAGAGAAGACACGGGATACAACAGGCTGGAACTCCAATACTTTATTAACAGAAGATGCGCAAGAACAAACTCATGAAAGAGAAAGAACCCAGAACGCTGTGCAGTGCTGCTTATATACTAACAGGTCAGATCTAGAACATTCTGTAACATACTGGCAAGTACGGAATCTTTCTGAGGTTACGTAATCTGCTGACGTTACTGCACTCGCATGTTCTGGGATGGTCTAGAAATTTCCATCGAAATGCAGTGACTTTTCGCGATCTCTACAACACCTCCCTACCAAAATTGTTGTTTCACAACAAACTTCAACAACAAAGTCTGTCTCTGGGTTTTGGTGTTCTTTTGGATCGTCTGGGGTTGTCTGGACCATACTCTGGAACAGGTGGCTTGGTCCTGGGCAGTCGTGGTCTGCTCTGGTTCTGTGTCGGTGGCACGTTCTCCAGAATCTCCATCGGATGGTCGATCGGGAGCTCAAAGGCATCTGCTGTATCACCAGGTTCGTTGTCCTCCTCAGAAGCGTAACGTGGGCGCAACTGTTCCCAGTGTCGTCTCCAAACTGGGCCACGAGGAAATACCTTGACGTTGAAGCAGCGAGTACCCGTAGACTTCTTGACCACTGCTGGTACCCATCTGGGCTGCTTGGCATGGTGAGGTCCATAGTACAGTGCGTATACTGGATCTCCAGCCTTGTACTGCCTGGTCACCTTGGCGACACCTCCTGAGTCCGGAGTCACCTGAGTTTTAGATGCCTCCTTGGATTGCTTGCCCTGAGCTATGTGTGCTGGCGAGGGAAGCAAAGTGTCGATCCTTGTCCGAATCTGCCTGGACATCAAGAGTTCACTCGGAGAGAATCCGCAGGATGTCGGCATTCTCCGGTACTGCATAAGAAACTCTTGAAGTGCTCGCTTTGGGGGCAGAGAAGACTTCCTGAGAGCTTGCTTGAAAGTCTGCACCAGCCGTTCTGCAGCTCCATTGGTAGCAGGATGATAGGGCGCTCCTGTCAGGTGCGTGATCCCACGTTCCTTGCACCAGCTCTGGAACTCTTCAGAAACAAAGGTGGTTGCATTGTCGGAGACCAACGTGTGTGGGTATCCGAAGTGAGCGAAGTCTTCTTCCAGCAGGTCTAGAGTAGCTCTAGTGGACGTGGATGACGTTGGGTGGATGCATGGGTACTTTGAGTAAGCATCCGTGATCACCAGCCAGTTGGTGCCCATGAAGTTGATGGCGTGGTCCACGTGAACTCGGCTCCATGGCTTCTCTGGTAACATCCAGGGATGAACTGGCGGTTTGGATGGCTTGTTTTGATGTTCGCCGCAGGAGTCACATCGTCGACTCGTCATCTCTATTGCAGCGTCGATACCGGGCCAGTGTACTGCAGTTCTTGCCAACTGCTTCATGCGTTCCATGCCGAAGTGTCCGATGTGCAGAAGATCAAGGATCTTGGGCTGCAGGCTTTGTGGAATCACAACTCTTGTACCATAGATGAGGCATCCGTGGCAGATACTGAGAGAATCAGACAACTTCTGGAACTTTCTGACTTCTTCGTTGATCTCAGCGTGCTTCAGCGGCCACCCTTCGCGCACGTAGCGCATCACTGTAGCTATCACTGGATCTTTGCCTGACTCTTGACGAAGGATGTTGGCGTCGAAAGGTTTGACTTGAAGACTGAGAACTCGGATGGCGCACACCATGTCCGTGTCTTCCCCACTCTCCTCCCTGTCAAAGTCGATGTCGTCTCCTGAAGGCAAGCGACTGAGGGCATCTGCATTGCCGTGATCTGCAGTTTTCCGGTACTCGATCGTGTAGTCGAACTGGTTTAGCCATAGGGCCCACCGAGCTAGTCTGTTAGCTGCAAGAAGTGGTGTCCCTTTCTTTGGTCCGAACAGCGCCGTCAGGGGCTTGTGATCAGTCACCAGTATGAACTGTCGTCCGTACAGATACTGGTAGAATTTCCGCAAACCATAGATGATGGCTAGGGCTTCCTTGTGGATTTGGCTGTAGTTTCTTTCTGCAGCTGTGAGAGTCTTGGACACATTGGCAATTGGGCGCTCGCTTCCATCCGGATAGCGATGAAACAGTACTGCTCCAATTCCAACGTTGGATGCGTCACAAGCCAGCCCCACAGGCTTTTCTGGGTCGAAGTGTACAAGGACTTGATCAGAGGAAAGCACATTCTTCAGCTGTTCAAAAGCTGCTTGTTCCTCTTCTCCCCACTTCCAGGGATTTGCCTTCTTTGTCAGGCGGTACAGCGGCTCTGCCATAGTAGCCAGGTTTGGGATGAATTTCCCGTAGAATTGTACTGAGCCCAGAAAAGACTTCAAGCTTGAGACATCCGTAGGTGGCGGCATCTTCAAGACTGCCTCGACTTTGGATCCTTTGGAGATTCCTTCAGCCGATAGAGTGTGTCCAAGGTATTCCACACTGGGTTGAGCAAACAGGCATTTTTCACGACGGCATCTGAGTCCTTTGTCGTTCAGACGCGTGAGTAGTCGTTCCAGATTGCTCAGATGATCTTTGGCATCCTTCCCGCTGGTGAGTATGTCATCTTGGAAGACGGCAACTCCAGGCAGATCACTGGTGAGATTTTCCATGATCTCCTGAAAATAACCAGGTGCTGACTTGAATCCGAAAGGTAGTCGTTGTTGCAGAAGTACCCCACGGTGAGTGCTGAGGGCTAGTCTGCGCTGACTTTCTGGTGCCAGCTTGATCTGGTTGTAGGCATCAGCGAGGTCGATCTTTGTGTAACCGAATCCTCCTCCCAGCTTTTGCATCAGTTCCTCTGGGAGAGGCATTGGGTGACGGTGATCAGCAAGTTGATCGTTGATCCCGACTGAGTAGTCACCACAGATCCGCAGTTTTGGCTTCAGGGCGCCTGTACTATTTGTCTTACGAATTGGAACCACTGGTGTTCCATAGTCGTTGAACTGGACTGGCTTCCAGACTCCTTTGGCGATGCCTTCTTCGTAGCCTTTCGTCAGGTCATCACGAAGAGCGAACGGAACCGGCCTTGCCTTGTGAAAAACCGGCTTCGCGTCGGACTTGAACTTTACTTCCAGCTCAAAATCCTTCAGACATCCCAATTCTTCCTTGAAGAGATCTGGGAACTTGTCGCAGAGAGTGTGGCAATCCTTTTGAAGAGAAGCATAAGTTGTGCTGGAGGTCTTCGGATGCGATTCTTTTGCACCCTCGCTCTTGACTTGACTCTCTATGCTCTTCAGTCCAAGGGCATTGTCCACTGAAATTCCCAGAACCTGGATCGCGTTTCGTCCAAGTAGGTTGAGATCAGGGATCTTGGTGACGATGTAGGGAATGGAGCTCTGTTTACCAGTCACTGGGTCCTTAGTCTGGCCCATGAAGGTGCCCAACACGGGTAGGTCGTGCTTGCTGGCAGACTCGTACCGATGTGTGACGTCATCCAGCTTCGGTTTTCCCAGTTGTTTCCAGACTGGCACAGAAACAAAATTTCCCGTGGTTGCGGTGTCCAGCTCCATCGTGAACTGTTGATCCTGGATTGTGACTGGAACGTCCAACCTAGGAGTATCTTGGGGAACTTCGCCGAGGATGGCTTTGACAAGCTCTGCTTTTGTGATACTTTTCACTGGAGATTTTGCAGATTGTCGTCCCCCTTGTTGCTGTTGATGCAGTTTTTTCCTGCAGACAGCCTCCAAATGTCCAATCTTCTGACAGAAGTTGCATTTGGATTCTTTGTAGAAGCAGTCTGTTGCTTTATGAGCCTTTCCACACCTGTAGCACTTTGCTGAATTGCTGGTCGTGGAGTTAGACTGCTGGTGGTTCTTTGGTCGACCCCCTTTGTTGTTCATCTTGACTTTGTTGACCGGCCTAGGCTTGGAACCGTAGACAGTTTCCTTGGCCACCTTTGCCGCGTCTTCAGTCTCTATGGCGATCTTGACAGCCTTGGCAAAATCCAACTCGGTATCCTTGACCTTGAAAAGAGCCTTCAAGACAGCTTCGTTGTTGACAGAACATATGAATCTCTGCCTAAGAGCTTCATCTTGTGGATCTTGGATCGAAGGAAAGTCACAGGTAGCCGCGTCTTGACGTATACGGGCTGCCAGCTCCTGGAGTGTTTCGCCTGGCTTCCGTTCCATGTTGCTCCAGAACTTGAAACGTTCTCGCACTATGAACAGTTTTGGGTCAAATTGTTCTTTCATGAACTTGACGATTTGGTCCATCGTCAGACTGTTGATGTCCGTTTTTGGATTCTGTTGAGCAGCCAGATTTGCCAGTTGCTTGTAGACAGCCGGAGTCTGATTAGTGAGGAAGACTTGAGCCTTGCGGTCGTCAGGAACGGCGTTGGCGACAAGAAATGTGCAGAACCTTGACCAGTAGTCAGGCCACAGTTCTGAAGTGGAATCAAAGGCAGCGAAAGGTGGAATAGCGGCGGTCGAAACAGTAGAAGTGTGAGGATGGGTACTTGCGCTGGAATCCCCAGTCGGTGTCTGAACTTGAATCATCTTCATCAACGCACCCATCTGTTCCTTCATCTGTTCCTTCTGCTGTTCCATTTGTTCCGTCTGCTGTTCCATTTGAATCTTCATCTGTTCCTTCTGCTGTTCCATTTGAATCTTCATCTGTTCCTTCTGCTGTTCTAATTGCTCTCTAAGCAATTTTATCAGCTCCGCTGTCTCTGCCATTGTCAGTCGTCAATTTTCGCTGCTGCAACAGTTGAAGGGGTGCAACTTCTGTAGTTGGAGTTTCTTGAGTACTGGAGAGTACTGTCCCTTCGTAGGTAGATCAATGTCGAATCCTGTCGGCGACGCCAAATATTTCTGTTGTATTTTTCTCCTGCTATGTCGCTCTCTCGGTGCACTCGCAGAGAAGACACGGGATACAACAGGCTGGAACTCCAATACTTTATTAACAGAAGATGCGCAAGAACAAACTCATGAAAGAGAAAGAACCCAGAACGCTGTGCAGTGCTGCTTATATACTAACAGGTCAGATCTAGAACATTCTGTAACATACTGGCAAGTACGGAATCTTTCTGAGGTTACGTAATCTGCCGACGTTACTGCACTCGCATGTTCTGGGATGGTCTAGAAATTTCCATCGAAATGCAGTGACTTTTCGCGATCTCTACAACAGATGCAAAATAATTTCTAGACCATCCCAGAACATGCTGGTGCAGTAACGTCAGTAGATTACGTCACCTTGGAGAGATTTCGAGCCTTCCAGTAAGTTGAGGAATGTTCTAGATCTGACGTAAGCAGCCCCCCTGCACAGCGTTCTGGATTCTTCTTCTTTCATGAATTTGTTCTCCGCGCATATTCTGTTCATAAAGTATTGGAGTTGTAGTCTGTTGTATCCCGTATCATCTCTGCGAGTGCACGATGATGGCGACATAGCATAAGTAAAATACAACACCACGTCTCCAAACAGAGGAATTCCGAAAGAAAGTGGCGAGACACCCCCAAGAAAAAACAGCATCACGTCAATCAAACATGACGCACTTACTTTACGTCAGTGCGCGTGCGTCTCTTCTTCGATGTTTGTGAGGCGTGTGGCTTGCAGAGGAAATGTGCTGTGAGTACAAATTTTCGAGTCAACTGACGATAACGGCTGCAGTGAATTTTTCTAATTTTTTTGTATATTTTTTATGGCACCCCAGGCTCATTATCTATGTATAGTAGGAGCGATTTTGAGATCTAAAGTGTGTTCACCAGCACTTTCATCAGGTACGGCTTACGCCAAAAGTATAAAAGCGACAACCTCCAAACTTCACTTAGTTGAGAGTCCGTATTCATGCTATCTATGTCCAAAAAATGGAGTGGTTTAGGTAAATATTACGCCTTTAAACGCCAGAAAGCCACTTATTCTGAAAAGGGCGATAACTCGCAAATCATGTGTGCAATCGTACCTGGATCGGGCCTTCTATTCAACAATCTTGATTCATTTAGAAACCCCAAATTTGAAATCGATCGGTTCAGTATTTTCGGAGAAATAGGCATCTGAACTGGGTTCACATGCAATGTCAACTCAGGCTCGGTTTACATGAAAACTATAAGAGCGACCATTTTCTAGTAGTGAGTCAATTCAGAGTCCGTATTCAAGCTATCTACTGCCAAAAAATTGAGTGATTTAAATAAATATTACGCCTGTACACGAAAGACAACCAACTTGTCTCAAAAGGGCGATAACTCCCAAATCACTTAAGCAATCATCACACGCTTGAATCGTCTAATGTAACATTTTGATAAATTTGGATACCCCAAATTTGAAGCCATTCGGTTGAGTATTTTCGAAGAAACGGGCCCGGACACAATTCACACACACACACACACACACACACACACACACATCCATACAGACGGCACTCAGTGAGGAGAAGAAGCGCGTTCGGAACAGCATACATGCCAGCATCGATGACGCAGGTTTTCTTACGTCATTGTCAGAGTTACACTTGCATAATCGTCTCTGCGGGAGATCGGCAGTGACGTGCGTTTGTACCACAGATGCTTGCCTATGAACGTGGAAATTTTAGCCCGTCCTATTATGTTGTTTCCATTACTATGGAAACAACATAAAAAACCAGAAGAGTAATGGCCCAAGGACAGAGCCCTGGGGCACACTGTGCTTCGCTAAGCCAAGAGAGCAAACACATCCGTTTACAAGAGCTTTCTGTTTTCTATCAGTCAAATAAGATTTAAAGAACGTAACAGCATCAGAGCTGGGTAAATAGCATTTTAGTTTCTGCAGTAGAATTTCATGATTGACCATATCAAAGGCTTTTTAAAGTCTAGAAGAGAGAGAGAGAGAGAGATTCAATGACAGTGTATTTTACAATAGTGTGTGTGTGTGTGTGTGTGTGTGTGTGTGTGTGTGTGCGACTCAGTATTCAAACTTTACTTTCATGCAAACTGCACATCTATGTCAAACTGAGTATACTTCAACCTTTTTTTCAATATTAGCAGTGGCAAAAGAAACAGCAACAGCCTCTAGGAAAAACGAGAAAGGTTCAATAGCGACCCCATTGCTGGAGTTGCAATCACAATATTGCAAGGGGGGACCTGTGAAGAATCTTCGTAACATGACTGCTGGAGGGTAGCAACCATTTTCCGTACCGCTGAGTTTGTGTCTCCCACTGTGATAAAACAATATGGCACAAGCTGTGCGAAACAGAGAATGGTCAACACCCGTCTACATCAGACAAACACTGAGTCGCTTATGTGTCACGGCGTCGCTAATACTGGAGACTTAGTCGTGCAATTGTAACAAACTCTATAGAGTAGAGGTTTTGCACACGACTGAGAAAACACGGTTGGAAATCATCTGTCCGTGGCGCATCCAAGTGGGTGCAGCAGAGAACAACAAAGTACAGCTGAAACGGAGAGTGGGTGGGTGTATGGGGGTTTAACGTCCTTTTCCACCGTGTACCGCATGGTAGTATTACTTGGTCATGACATTGTGAGTCATCTGGCACAAAGAGGCTTATTTCGTACATGTATATTTTGCGATGTTGCGTTTTCAAAAACAGCAATGTTTCCCAGTTAACTTGACAGCGATGCCGGGTGTTGGCGGCGCATATGCTTAGACAGTTTGATTTTCGCCTTGCGTTCTTTACACACAGCTTCTCCTTCATCCACCTTCCCTCCTACCTGCTTCACGACAAAATGCTTCCAGACTTACCTGCATGAGTTATCTCCCTTGCCGCAACAAGCACGCATTTTTCGCGACCGAGCACAAAGCTGCCACGAAAAATGATTGATTGCTGCGGGTCTAATTATGTATGCACGGGGGACTACTCATGCAGGTAAAAATCTCGAAACAGGCCGAGAATGTACTGGTCCTGGTGAATGCGACAGTTTTCACTACTTCTGTGCACCCTGTGAAATAACACGGGGACCTCAAAGTTGATCACAGTTGATTGTTATAGAAGTTTAGAGAAGCACCGTAAAAAAAAAAACCGATTGTTCCTTTTGTTTGCGGTGTGCAAAATGAGTTAGCGATTTACATTGTGTAGTTTTAGTGTGGTGAGAAATGGAATCACAGATTTATAATACTACAGCCGCACTCGCCTAAACGAAACACGCTTAAGCAAAAAACTCGGATAACAGAAACCAAAACCAATTCCCCGCCAGACCCCCCTCTTTGTAAGACTATTTCTAATTCGGATAAGCCAAACTCTGTCAAAAAATAGCTAACTCAAACACGGATATCTCAAACGTGGTTTTGACAGATAAGCCGAACTCTAAACGCTGTCGGAGAGACTTTTTTTTTATTTTTTGCTTGAAAAACACGTCGGGAAGATAACTTATGAACATATTTCGTCACGGCTATAATTATCCTACGGAAACGAACACGTCACCTGTTTTTCAGTATGCGGGAAACTGATGTCGCGTGCCACATGTTTTGCAGGTGCCATTGTTTGGACAGAACGAGTGGTGGATCTAAGTTTACGTGCGTGAATTAGGTGGTGGGTTCATGGTTAGAGACGGGATGACCGAGGTAGGGGCACAGGGGAGGGGCAGGTCGAAAGGTAACCTTGGGAGATATGCGATGGGCGTGGTTTATGGGCTAGTCGAAAGGATGTGAGCTCGGGCTTAGATTTGTGCGTGCACGATTGTTTCTTTTGGCGTGTGTAGGGGAGGGAGTGTGTAACATGCAGTCCGGTCTCCCAGTGTGTGTGTGTGTGTGTGTGTGTGTGTGTGAGGGGGTGGGGGGGGGATGGAGCATTGGCTTGTGCGTATAGAAGCGCGCACATTGTGTGTGTGTGTGTGTGTGTGTGTGTGTGTGTGTGCTTGTGTGTGTGTGTGTGTGAGGGGGAGGGGGCGGGGATGGAGCATTGGCTTGTGCGCATAGAAGCGCGCACATGTGTGTGTGTGTGTGTGTGTGTGTGTGTGTGTGTGTGTGTATGTGTGTGTGTGTGTGTGTGTGTGTGTGAGGGTGGGGGAGGGGTGGAGGTGAGGGGTGGAGTGCAGGAACGGAGTGGAGCGTACATAGATTTGTGCGTACAATAATGCGACCGCATTTGTGTGTGTGTGTGTGTGTGTGTGTGTGTGTGTGTGTGTGTGTGTGTGTGTGTGTGTGTTCACCATTTAGTTTTATAGTTTGGTTATTTGTTGTTTTTTAACAAAGCCCCACTGAAGAAAGCACTTATAACTTGTCATTGTTTTGATCTTATTCATTTAAACACACACACACACACACACACACACACACACACACACACACGCACGCACGCACGCACGCACGCACGCACACACACACCACGCACAGAGAGAGAGAGAGAGAGAGAGACTCAGACTCAGACTCAGACATTTTATTGTTCAGACATATTGTCCATAACAATGGAGTGAGCGATAAGAGAGAGAGAGAGAGAGAGAGAGAGAAAGTTTTGTCTGTGTTCGTGTCTCAGGAATCAATAAGCTCGACCCGTGTCTCTCTCAGACCGTTGCCATTATACACATTTGCATATACATATAGTATACATTTGCCCATAGAAAAGCAGCATGCACGTCTACAAACTTTCGCAAAATTAACAATTCGATGATTCAGTTGCAAAGGGAAGCTAAGATATTATCTTCTTCTTTTTTTTAAAACTTTTTACAAACATTCAAAGTGATTTTACAACTTATCCTGAAAAAAACTCGGTTAAGCCGAACTGCAGAGTGATTTCTCGGGAAAGGTTTGGCTTATCCGAACTCGGATATGCAGAAACTCGGATAAGCGAAACGATTTTCCATTCCCCGGGCGAGTTCGGCTTAAGCGTGTTTGACTGTATTTGGATGTGATATTTGACTTTCGTCGCCTCTGCACCCTGTCACGCAGCGCTTCAGCGCCCTGAAATTTAACGTTAATTCAAAGTGCTTCCATTCCAAGTATTTTTTCCATCTCCTGATATGCCAGGGTTGGGAGACCTCCCATTCAACGGGCAAATGCTCCGAAAGAGTCAAAACTGTTCAGACTCTTAGCTGCTGGTGCTTTCGATATTAGAGGAGCTGGGATAGCCAAATGGTAGAGCGTTGGATTCTCAATGCTCGGGTCGTGAGTTCGATTCCTGGCTGGGGCCAAATGTTTGTACTGGCCTATTCCTCGTTGTCCCGTCTTTGATATCACCCTTACGTGGTGGAAAAGCACGTTAAACTCCCAAACACCCACCCACCCCCGTTTTCGATATCAAATGTAACCCCGTAGAGTGTTGGTGCAAGGGCCGGCCCTAGAACGTTCCCTCACTTCGACGATGTCCTCATCGCTAGTTAGTCGGCCTTTTTCGTTTCCATCACATCCGTAACTTTAATATTAACTTGAACGCTGGTGGAGAAGAGACGAGTCGTCGAGCAAGTTTGTGTAAATCTGTGCAAAATACAATGGCTATAATGGGGGAGAATAAAAACACCACCCTCGAGTGAAAGATTCGGCTGAACACTGTTCCAGATTGACGGACATTTGGGGCACAAATAATTAATTCTTTCTCTGGTGGACAAGTGAAAGTGTCAGCAGAACCAAAAGAACCACGAAGAAAATAATCCCAAAGGAATATCTCACATGTACAGATCCCAGAGCCCATCTTTCAGAACTTCTTAAAAGTGGCTTATGTCTTGAAATTACGACTGCAGGAATCTAAACATGACAGGGAAAACATGGGCACGATTATTTTTGTGAACAGGTTGGAGTGACTAGATACATTTCACACCGAAGACTGCACAGGGTACCATAATCTTTGGTCACACAGAGCAGACAGTATTAATTAATTAATTAATTAATTAATTTATATATTAATTTTATTAAATATATTATGTAAACATGATATAACGCCAAAGATTATGGTACCCGATAGCCTTTGAGGACGCTTCGTTGTTCCAGAATTACGCTGTAATAGCAGCGACTGTCAGACGTCCATATCGGTATGACGTCAATATCGGTATGACGTAAAGCTCAGGCTGATTGCGTAGACTGTTACGGTGCCTGGCCATTTTGTTTTTCAAGGCAGTTATCGAATGCGCTAATTGGTGGGAGACTTCTTTGCTGCCTGCGGTGATCCTATTGCGGCACTTGTGGAACTATTTCGTTTTTATTCGTTTTTAAAGGATCTGTTTTGTTTTTTATGTCACCGGGACGGATTATTTTTTCATACTGAGAAGCAGACTTCAGACGACAAAAAGTTTGGAATGCGTAGGTGGCACTTCAAGCAGTTAACGGCAACGATATGGTAGGATCTTTACTGTTTTCGATTTGGTGTTTGAATATTAACATTTTCATCCCGCTGTCTGTTAAGCCGATGTCACACGGGAGACATCAAATAGCAAACAAACATCGGACGCTGTCCGGAAAATTGAGCACAAAGATACCACAGTATACGAGCTGTCTTCCCTTGTTCGCGAGTTGTTTACAACGCGAGTTGTTTTCGGCTACTGTTTCCTTGCTGCGAAGCCGTAAAATCGTTTCGGATATAGCTCAGCCGAAGATTACGTGCAAACGGTAACTGTTTTGAAATCAATTTATGACTGTCACTAAATATCAACATCGACCGATTGTTCAGTTGCCGATTTGTAGACACAGGCCTCGCAATTCTAACGAATAATTCGCCAAACGGGAAGTCGTCTGCTACTGAGATCATTCCTGCAGCGGCAGGTAGCTATGTCAGCATAGCGATACTAATAATGAGAGAACGCATAAAAATGGAACAAACGTTTTGAAGATGAACACGACAAACTGCCCACACAATGCAACAAACATTTCACGTAGAGACCTATACCAAAGAAGTCATGTGATAATTTTAAGCGGGAACGGCCGTTCACCAATTTCATATGGAGCGACGTTAGCACCAAACGGCCGTCTTGCGGCTTTGCACCAAAACTGAAGCTTGGTTTTACAACTCAGCTTTGAGCGAAAACTTGGTTTTAAACACTGAGATTAATCACTAAGGTGGGTTTCATAAACTGATATCATAGTTTCAGCACAGTTTTGTACGTGCCAAACGCAGAAACAGTGCGACAAAGGTGCTGTTCAACAACGAGCTTCAGCCTACTGGCCCGCTTCGTGCAAATGGCGCCTCATAGATTTTCTCTTGTAAACAAGCCTGGAGGGTGAAGCTATTAACTGTTTCCGAAATATTGGTTTATACTTCAGTTTTCAGAGTTGAAATTAAAACAAAATTATTATGGGTTGATTTTCGGGGGTAGGACCGTAGGTGCAGTTCTCGGTAGGTGACAGGGAAGAAAGTTGCAGCCCTCGGCCTTCGGCCTTGGGCTACAACTTTCTTGTCTGTCACCTCCCTGTAACTACACGCGCAGCCCTACCCCCGAAAACCAACCTATAATAGTATATCGCGGTCCACGCTGCCGCCCCTGCGTTTCTGTTCCGATAAAGTTTGGATCTCACGTCCCACACAGCTTCACGGGAGTGATAGAGATCTATCAATATTGCTGTCTGCTAAGTGGAAGAGGGCTTAAAAAGGTTCGATTCGGGGTTTGCGCGAGGTGATCTATTTTAAGCTCCAGGTTGAAAGGTCACAGGTCTCTGAGAAGCGCTTATTGGTCGACTCTGCCAATTGTCCAACATGTTAGCAGAACGTCGAGCAAACTCCGGACAAGGCCCGAACGGCGTTTGACGGGCATGTATGTCACGCGAGGAACACAGGAATACACCGTGTGTTGGATCGTGTTCGATGTTTGTTCGGGCTAAACACGCCCGTGTGACATCAGCCTTAGAGGGCATCAATTTTTGACTCACTTATGTAACAAAGTCAGTCTATGTATTAATCCTCCGTCGTGTGTGTGTGTGTGTGTGTGTGTGTGTGTGTGTGTGTGTGTGTGCGTGAGGTCATACAAGCTGTTCGCGGAAAACTCCCCCCCCCCCCATCCAAAACAAAACAAAAAATAAATAATAATAATAAATAAATAAATAATATTAATAATAACGGTAGTATTTTGTCACAAACAAAAAACAGCAGAGGCACCAACTTGGGTTGGTGATAGACAGCAATAAGACCTTTCCAGGTGCACCCTCTAGAACGACCTTGACTAAAACATCAAGGTCATTAGAGTTGTTTGTTGTGTATTTTAACGCTGGCATCTTTGCAAGAACTATACAAACACCAGAGGCATCAAACTTGGCATTATGATAGACATTGGTAAGATCTTTACGGACACATCTTGTTTGAATGACCTTGACGTAAGTTCAAGGCCGTATACGCTGTCCATGGGAAACTGTAACATCGCGGTTTCCTCAGAACCTACGATCATTGAGAAGACCGTTAAAGCCATACTGTTTTGAATGACCTTGGCCCATGTCACAAGTGAGCCAAGTAGGCTTCTGCCTTTCTAGTTTCCTCTTTTTCGGGGGTTCTTTCCGCGTACGCCAGTCCCTTCCCAGTGTACCCGATTACGCACAGGTGTGCGTATTTGTACGCACAAAACACTCAAATTGACGCACAAATTTCAGAAAGGTGCGTCACAGGGGACGCACGTTTTTCGTCTCGCCGTAACAAACTATATTTTTCCAACACTCTCCCGGAGCTGAGTGCTCTGGCACACTTTCTGTCCAATCATAATGCTCTATTTGGTAAGAGTGCGGGTTTCTCGCCCTGCCGATTCGCTTTTGCTCAAACGCTACAATTCACATACATCTCTCCTGCTTGAATACTTTTGAAAACAACAACAAATAGTTTTGGCTTTCAGACATTTTATACCAAAAAACAATAGAATATGGACCCGCCAAATTTACGTAAGGACCCTCAAAAATATGCAGAGAGGATCCCAAGGACCCTTGTATTTTCGAATCACGCGGAACAATGGCCCTCCCCCAATGCTGCTGCTTTGGAAATGTTCGCAGCAGCTGATTGTGATGTGTTGATAAACGGTGTGTGAGAGAACGAGCGTGAGTCATGTACGGGCTGATCCTATGCTTGCTAAACCAGCTTATGTTCTGGGCCAGTTTCGCTCGTGAGCGCGCCTAGATACGCTCGAAATACTCTATCTTGATGATTAGTACAGCTCTAAATGCGATACAATGTTGTTTACACGAGCGGTCCGATATTCAAGTTCCACGACTGTTGTTTTACTACTGAAGCGCTCAGTGTGGTCGCCGTGTCACCGAGTACGCTTCCGTTGGTTCAGTGCCAGCAGTACAGACGCTGTCACTGTCCAGGTTCCTAAATGGTGTGATGAGAGATACCACGAAAACAGCTCAGAACGATCCGTGAGCATAAAAATGGTAGCATTAGCTCCTTTAGGGCGACTATTTACGTTTTATCACTATTATTATTATTATTGTTATTATTATTAACAGCCTCCTGTCGTTTACTTTGATCTTCTTGATGGCCAACTTCTCTGTCGACGAAGAGGAAGCAGAGGAAGAGGACCCTAAACCGGAACCGGAAGCGGAACTCAAAGTGTCGTGTAAAGAGGTTCTGAACAGCCAGCCACAGAGTCGTCCAGCCATAGTCTTTATCCAGGTATGCTTACAACTGGCGGAACAAGGATTTTCTGAGAAGGTTTCGAGTACAGAGGATCGGGGGAAGGACGAGATGGGTTGGGAGCGGGGGATGGATAGTGGGGGGGGGGGGGGGCGTCCCCACGACTTGTAAGACCCCCTTCCCCGTCGATCGAGACGAAGAGAAAGATGAAAAATCTCGGGACTTTTAAGTCGTGAACTAATCAAGCCAATGACGTCACCTTCAGCTGTAGCGTCACGGCTCGAACTTGGCTTCTTTCGTTTAATCTAGATGGATTCCAGTTTCAGCAATCTTCAGCGAAGAATATTTTGTATCTGGAATGCCGCGGAGATATTATTATTATTATTATTATTATTATTGTTGTTGTTGTTATTCCAGGTGCACAGGTGTGCCAGCACGACTATGTTCAACCTGTTTGCCCGATATGCTATCAGACACAACCTCGACGTCGCCCTTCCCAGAATGGAGGTCACTCAATTCAGAGCCGAGTGCAAGCACTGCTTCAGTAGTCTGAGTCGGGATGAGGTGCTGCCCTTAGCTCAGGGTCAGCAGTACAACATGCTGATCAACCGCGTGAGGTTCGACCGCGAGTCCATAGTTAAACTGATGCCTGCCAATACATTCTACTGCACGATGATCAGACAGCCGATCAGCCGACTTTTCTCCGCCATGGATAACCACCACGAGCTGCGGGACATAAAGCAACAGTTGAACCGGATCGCGTATAGCGAGCGCAAAGAAGGAAATCATACTCAATCTAATTCGATCTTACAGGGGGATCCCAAGGAGCACCCTTACTCTCATCTGTTTTACAATACGATTGCCTCAGACTTGGGGCTGGCGGGTAGTCAAATGAACCCCGATGATAGCGCTCACCATGGACGTACTGTTGAGATGCAGATGGACTCTGTCATGATCATGGACGTTTTCGAGGAGTCTCTTCTCCTCCTCAAGCGCCGTGCCGGCCTGCAGCTGCAGGACATTCTCTTTTTAAGTCTCAACAGTGGAGAAGACAGTGAGAGATTTTCTTGGGACCGAAGCTATAATGTGAGACGGATCCTGGCCAAGTGGCAGAAGATCGACGACAACATATACTATCACTTTTACTCCAAGCATAAGCGCATGGTGAAAGCGCAGGGCGGTTTTCACGCGGAATTAAATAACTTTCTCCTAGTCCTGCGGCGGGTGAAACGTTTTTGCGACGTCGACCACAGCCTCAAGTCGGACATGCTGATCCAGAAGTCGGCGTGGAACGAAGAATTCATCTGGACACAGGACGACTGTCGGCTCATGAAACTCGGGCAGCAGGAGATGACTAAGTTGCTCGTCAAGAGACACCAGGAGCGCAAACGCTGTTGGGAGGATGCTGCAAGAGCAGCAATGGACCCTGCAGAAAGACCACATCTAGAGTAGGCTCTGTGTGAGATCCAACGATGCCATCAAAAGAGCAGGACCTGGCCAGACGTCCAGAAGGGGGAAAAAAACAAACAAAAAACAAAACAAAACAAACAAACATGCTCGGTTACAAGGAAAGTGGACGAGTCTGAACAACGTTCTGCTATTTCACAGTGTGCACAGAGGCGGTGAGTTCTGTCGCACTCACCAGCACAGTACATTTTCAGCCTGTTTCAGATATTATTGCCTGCATGAGTTGTCTCCCTTGCCGCAACAAGAACGCGAGGCAGAGCACAAAGTTGCCACGAAAAATGCATGCATGCTGTGGTCGTGTGTATGCTTCTGTGCACACTGTGAAATAGCACGTTGACCACAAAGTTGTTCATAACTGCCCACTTTCCTTGTCACCGAGCGTGTTTGTTTTTACCTTCTTGGTGATTAGTTGTCTCGGCTCAAATCTCGGTTAGCTTGTTTCGGGTCATTACAGAGGGTAAGCGTAGTGAAACCTGATGGTACAGAGTTTGGACCTGGCTATTTCATACAATATGAAATGAAAAAAACAAAACAAAAAAACAAACTCAATGGATTAATTGGTTAGGGCTTGTTCACACGTGGCAATGCCGAAAGGGAGTCGTCGAGAAATTCACACGGTCTTCATGCGCTGACACTGTGTTGTCAGTGAACCAAATGCAGGGAGCCTGCTGGACAAGCTGCAGGTCATTCTTCAACGTGAAGACGTTCGGTGCACGGTCCTTAAAAAGATGCAGCTCCCAAACTGTGGAACACTCTTCCTGGGTCAGTGAAGGGGGCAGTCAGCATCACCGCATTCCGGAAGCGACTGAGGACTCTTTTTTTTTTTTTTGCTATCTTTCTATTAAAGACCTCAGTCAGGATGGAGTCGTGCGCCATACCAAGTCTCCATCATCATCATCCTCGTCGTCGTCGTCATCATTCTAGTTGGGGCTGATGGCCTTGGTTGAGTGTCTTGGGTCGGGACGCTGGCCTAGTACCTCTTATCTGTTCTGTACACTGTACATTGTGATTGTCATTGTGGGGAACATGCTCGTTCAAGGGTTGTGTGAAATTGAATGAAGACAACAAAAACAAAGTTGTTTGATGGTATGATAAAACAAAACCAAAAAATAGCATATCTTTTTTTAATTTTTTCATCCCAGATTGTGTGCAATTTTGCAGTCAGAATGCACCAGATTGCGCAGATTTTAATCTAGATTTTAAAAATTTTCCCGGGGGGGCATGCCCCCGGACCCCCCTAGGTAGGGCGCCTTTGGCGCTACGCAGTCGTGGCTCCGCCACTCCTCTCAAAATTTTCCTCTTTTTTCATCCTGGATCATTTCTACCCCTGTTTTTAGATACTGGCGGGCATTGAGACAAACACTAAATGATTTTTTAACAATAAACAAAGATGTTTGAACCAAAAGAGCCGTGTTTGGTTATGTTTTAATTGTTTTATTTTGCTTTGCTTTGATTTTCGTTTAGCGGATAAAATGTCCCAAACATTTTCAAAATGTCCTAAACTTTTTTAGCACCATCAGACAATGGCCTAAAGCAAAATTTTCTAGCAACATCACTGGTACAGTGGTCAAGTTTGACTGAGCGCCTGTCCAGCTTTGCATGAGCGACAGCATCGAGTAGGTGCCAGTTCTGGCGCATGTCAGAAAAAAAGAAGGAATAGACATGATCTGTTCACAGCCACATATTGGCTTGCCACCCTTCTGTTGCAAGCAATCTTCCTATTACTGGATTTACGTGGGTAGAGCCTGTCACTGCTATTTCGAAGACACTGCCAGGGGTTTCACGGTTGGCTGACAGAGACATTAAAAAAATCGTCGATTGGGCAATCCGTGGCCACAACAAGGTCAAAAACGAGGCAAAAAGGTTTTGTTTTTCTGTGTTGTTTGTTTCTTTGTTTGTTTGTTGTTGTTGTTGTTTCGGTTCAGCGTACTACATGAAGAACTCAACGTTTGTAGTTTCAACAAAATTTTGTTCAATGTTTTGCTGTTTGCCTTTTGTATATATTATTTAATCTTTATCTTCCTCTAAGAGGGGAAAGGAAAGGCGGAAGTGTTCAGTATTCCTTGGGTTTTGTTCCATATGTTGCCTTCAGTACTTCTATTGTTTGCCAAATTTTCGAGTTGACAAGTTAAACGAAGGAAGTTTACGAAAGGAAGATTGTTGTTCAATTTGCTTGATCAATTATAGTTTCTATGTTCGTAATGGGTTCCGGTGGGGGAAACATGCCACTTATCAAGGTTGTTTGTCAAGTGAATAAATGTTCTTTTTAGTCACTGCGCCCATTTTCGTGACTTCGCAGCTTCTAATAGTAGAGAAATATGACTGTCTTCGGCCTAATGCTTCCATACTTATGCTACAGTCGATACGACCAAATCGCTAAAAATAGCCACCAATCAGCGATGTCTTGCTGCTCTCCAGTCCGCAACCAAGTGACGTCGTCTGCTCAGTACGCGGTACGCTTCTCAGTGCGTGCGTTAGAACAATATATACGCCAACCTGTATCACCACAATGGTTTCATATGCTATACTATATTGTTTCAAGTCACTGGTTCTGTTGCACGGATGAAAACTTTTCGACAGCATTGTTGTATGCCTGATAAACGTGTTCAACGTATTTAATGGCATTCTATCGTTTCACCAAATATACACTTCAAGCCTGTCATGTACATTGGTATGTTGTTTTCCTGTAAATCCTAATGTTTCATGTATTTAGTTCTTAGTCTGTTTTGTCACAGTTGTAGACATGCACATGTGTGTTATAACATTCCGCACGTGCGTGCATGCGTGCGTGCGTGCGTGCGTGTGTGTGTGTGTGTGTGTGTGTGTGTGTGTGTGTGTGTGTGTGTGTGTGTGTGTGCGCGCGTGCATGCGGTAAGTGTGTGTGTGTGTGTGTGCGCGCGTGCATGCGGTAAGTGTGTGTGTGTGTGTGTGTGTGTGTGTGTGTGTGTGTGTGTGTGTGTGTGTGTGTGTGAACATCTCTCACAAAAACAAAACATGCAGCTTGTCATCGAAACTAGTTTTACAAAACGGTACATGACTGAATTCACACACACACACACACACACACACACACACACACACACACACACACACACACACACACACACAAATCATTTGCACACTTTTTTTTTTTTTTTTGAGCGGCGGTGTTCTAATAGAGGCAGGTTAAGAACTAGGCCGAAAAAAGGGTCAATTTCACCCTGTGAACATCGTCTTCCTACGCCACCTTCAATGGCCATTCTGGGAAAATGCAGTTACACATTCAAGGAATTGTAAAGCCTTGCAAAACTTCCACGTGCGCTAAACTACGTTTTTAGGTTGTTTCTTTCTTTCTTTTTTGTTTGTTTGTTTGTTTGTTTGTTTGTTTGTAATTGAATCTCCGGAAGCATTTACACAGCTGCTTTCCTGGCGGCAAAACCCACGGTTTTTTTCCTCCAAATTTCAGCTGAAACTCCACGTCCGACAGATTTCCTGTGAAAAGAAACGTCGTTTTTTTTAATCCACACACCACTGGGAACAAATCCAGGACGTTTGTCGTAAAATATGATAATGCTACAATAATTAACTTTGAATGATGCCAAATTTCGTAACGCAGCTTAAACTTGTTTGTGTTAAAGGTCTACAATCTCAACGAAAAGCCGTAAACAGTTTGTTTAAAAATATAAACTATCCGACTGTGCACAATGCACAGTCAACTCTGTCACAGTTACAGAGTTTTCAGCGTCCCCAAAAGCCCTATAAAAGCCACGGGCAGCCTGATTTCACAGCTCAGTTTGCGTTTTGACACTGAGCGAGAGATCGCAGTGACTAGTCTTCTCGTGCAGCACGCAACACCCGCTAGACGCTGTAGCGATGTGTGTCGCTCACTGATCCAAATCACAGTAAGGTCACCGCAAATTCACGCTTGGGTTTTATAAGGGTGTCCGAAGCTCTGACAACTGTGCAACTGTGACAGAGTTGCCTGCCGTATGCACATTCGCAGTTTCTGCAAAAACACAATGTTTGCGGCTTTTTGTTGAGAGTGCAGACCTTTAAGCACCATCCGTTGTGATGGGCGTCAGCGCACGTAAAAGAAAGAAGACCCCCCAAAAACAACAACAACAACAACAAAAACGCTGTTAGCGATTTTAGCAAAATATAAATAAAATAAGGTCGTCACGCCGGCATCAGTGACACATGACTATTGAATGAAATATGTTACATTTTGACACCAACCCCCCCCCCTCCCTTCCCCCACCCCCACCCCCACTTCCCAGTCCCAATTCTTTTTCTCCCACGTTACCTTTCATAATTATAGCGCGGGCCTGGTGCGTACTTGTTACGTCCCCATCCCCACCATATCTCCTCCTCCCCCCCCCCCCGCTTCCCAACCCCATATCCATATCCCCCTCCAATCACCCCGGGGAAAGCGCGTCACCGTTTTTCTTCTTCTTTCATGCATGGTGCGTACTTGTTTTTCCATTCTGCATGCCCTCCCTAATGGGATTCTTAAAAAGGTGCAAACTTACTATAAGTATATATGTTGATTCTTTCCAACTGACACCTACCTTGTTATGGTAGCCGCCCCGCCAGCATACAGATTTCCTCGTGAGTAAGAGCCACTACGATTGGCTGCTGCTGCGTTTTCCGTACACTGCCAAGGACAAACAGCCATCATGAGTGGTTCAGAATCTGAATGAGTGGTTCTCATCTCTTTATCTGAACTGGCTGGGTGGGTGGGGGTTTGGGGGTTTAACGTCTTTTTCCACCACATACGGGTGATATCAAAGACGGGGCAACGATGAAAAAGCCAGCGCAAATATTTGGACCCAGCCGGGATACGAACTCACGACCCGAGCATTAGAAGTCCAACGCTCTACCATTCGGCCACCCCGGCTCCCCAGCTGGCTGGATGACTGAATATGATTGTGTATAAATGATGTAAAATGGTGTGTGTGTGTGTGTGTGTGTGTGTGTGTGTGTGTGTGTGTGTGTGTGTGTGTGTGTGTGTGTGTGTGTGTTTCAATTACTTCGGAATTCACAGCGTGGCCGTCCATTGACACTGTTACAGTAGTACTGAGGACAGCAGCGTGGAAACATACCCTGCGGGTTGCAGTACTCCCTGTACATGGCACACACCTGCTGCAAGATCATTATCATCATCGTCGTCATCATTCATCATCAAAAACCATCATCGTCGTCGTCGTCATCATTCACCATCAAAAACTATCATCGTCGTGGTCGTCATCATCACCACCACCACCACTGAAGAATCATCATCATCACCACCACCACCACCACCACCACCACCACCACCACCATCATCATCATCATCATCATCATCATGTAGCAGTATTGTGTGACGACGACGATGATGACATTGATGATGGTATTTTTTAGGCCTGTGGTATAATTTTATGCGATGACGACGATCACGAAGATAATGACGACGACGACGATGATGGCGATGTTGATGATTTTTTTTTGTAGGCGACTATTCATTATGAAATACATCGAGGGTTCCCTGTCAGAGGGGAATATCGATATATATATATATATAGAGAGAGAGAGAGAGAGAGAGAGAGAGAGAGAGAGAGAGAGAGAGAGAGAGAAAGAGAGTTTCTGTCTCCAGTACATAAATAGGAACCAAAGTCATTGATATATAAGTAATATAGTAGAGAATAGTAGAACAAAACTAATGACACCACGGACCTAAGTATAACAATGACAAGGGATGACGAAATTGCCAAATTACGTCACCGTGTTCCAAAGTGGTGACGTCCACGCACCAAGCACTCTGTCTCGTATTCCCTATTATGCATTATGGCTCAGTTCAAACGAAGCCTTTGGGCAATGGGGGTAATTCTTTGAGGTGATGTCAGAAATCGTCTTATTACTTTATTATCAGCTTTTTAGCCAGTATTGAGGAAAATCGTTTGTGATGCAGAAGTGGTTTAAGTACTTGAAAAACAACAGTTTGTAAAACATCTACCCACAGGGGGGAAAAAAAGGATAATCAATTTTCTGACCAAAAAAAAAAAAAAATCAATGCAGCATACCCAGACTTGAATGCACGCTTACTGGCAATTAGAGAGTCTAAATACAGCAGTTCAAATTGGAAAAATAAACTCCAGCTTCACTATTTACGTAAAAAAAAAAAAGATGGTATGCATATCTTCACAGAGTAGCTCAAACAGGTTTTGTTGTTGGGTTTTTTTTTTTTTTTTTTTTAGTTAACAATTTTTGCAATTTTTAACCATTCCATTTCTTTTCTTTTTTCTTTTTACTCAGAACACAGCTTTTATCCGTAGATGATACATAGTACACAGTGTTGTCAGATGCCTAGACTACTTTCAAACCTACTCTTGTCAAAATCTACTCACAGGTTGTTAAAGGGACGAGCAACCTTCAGTGCCCACAAAATGTCTGAACAAGTATTTCTTCAATATGCTACTTTGTTGGTCGACTTCAAATTGTGAGGAGAGGGTCGGGGGGGGGGGGGGGGTTTGTGAGGGGGGGGTGTGATTCAGTAAAGGATCATTAGACTTGAAGAGAATTAGAGAGACAGACAGACAGACAGACAGACAGACAGACAGACAGACAAATACTTACTCCGCCCATTCCAGGGTAACCGTACATCTGGGTCAACAAAGAAGATGTAAAACAACACAGATGAAACTTCAGTTATCAATAATTAAGCCGTTACTGTACACAATAGTGCGTTTGGGGTTGCAGTCAGCAACTGTATATTTGGGAAAAGTTCTTTTGATTTTTTTTAATTTTTTTTATTTTTTTTTATTTTTTTTTTGGGGGGGGGGAGGGGGGTGAAGGTGAGGGTAACCCCAGTCACGTGGCTGATCGGTCGAGGTCGTATTCATCATTGATTTATCATTGGCTTGGTGCACGAATTAAGGTGATGTGGGGGGGGGGGGTAAATATTTGCAACTTTTGGTGTATTTTTTTTTCTTTTCTTTTTTCCCCCATTTGAGTGAGCTGAAGATCTCGGCAGAAGTGACACTTTTTAGTGAAAATGCGAGCTGAAGAAATGTAAAGCATCAATCGAGATGAGCCTACAAATGTTTTCATAAAGAGTACTTGGCTGAGCAGCGTAACACATTTTTTACATGTAAATTAGGCACGTTAGGGGTACCATTCGCTAATCGCAGCGCATTAGCCGCTCGCGGCCTCTCCCGTGTGAGCCTTTACATGTAAACGGGTTACGCTGCTCAGCGAAGTCCACCTCACGAAGTCTTTTTTTTTTTTTTGCTTCCCCAACTCTTCGCCAGCTCCAGTGGTGTTCCTCCCAGGTCATGGGTGGAATCGACGGAGAGCTCGAAAGCTGGGGCAATCTTAATTATGCATGAGGATGATGGAGATGAGGATGATGGTAAGATGATGGATACTATGGACGTCCCCTCACGAAGTCTTACTAAACATGCCTATTGTTATCCCCGAAAATCGTTCGCGACTGCAACCGTAAAATGCTACAGTCTCACGCAAAAAATAAGCTTGACATTTTTTTCTAAAGGAAGAAATAGTCACAAATCGTGAGTAAAACAACTGTGTTGGAGTCGGGTCTCATGTGACGTGACAAATTCAGACAAATTTCACGTTTTGTCGCGTTTTCTGAGTATCTCGTCACATCCTCTGGGAAAAAATGTTGCCTTGCGTATAGTGCCAAACACAAAAATGTCTACTGAAAATTTCGTCATGCCGTTCAACTTTGACTAAACGTGGCATCGCCAGAATTTGAAGCAATCCAAACTTTTCCCCCTTAGTTTTTGAAAGGCGGTTTCATTGCCTTCATTGTCATACAATTTTTTTTTATTTCTAATCCCTTTACATTCAGCCGCAACCCGTGAATGTCGTAAAATTGAATTTTCGGGTCACGTGTCACGTTACTGGATAAAATAGAAAGCTTTCACTTGCCTTTTCCTTCTTAAGCTTATTGTGACTTACTCTGGAAAAAAAGTGCACTTTTGACTGTTTTCTTGCATGCTTTCTTCAGTGCTAACAACAAATTTGTCAAGTTTATTTCGCGTGAGTTTATACATCATACTGTACTGTCTAGTGCTGGTTTTGTGTAGCTACTGCATTATGGAACAAAACAAACAAGCGGTCTAATTCTTTTTTTAAATGAAAGTATGCTTCTTTTTTTTCAAGGTAAGCAATTTTCAGTTAAAGAGAACAATGAAACTGACTTGGAAACATGAAAATGCCAGTGAAACTATCAGATATTTTTCACACACACACACACACACACACACACACACACACACACACACACACACACACACACACACACACACAGCGAGATACAGACAGACAGACAAACAGAGACGCAGCGAGACAGAAACACAGACAGACAGACAGACAGCCTGCCTGACTGACTGACTAACTGACTAACTGAATGAATGATTACTTACCCCAGGCTGGGCAAAAGTCGAGCAGACGATACTCAGCACGGTCACAACAACCACCAACATGATTCAAAGCTACGCTTTAGGAGAAAAATGAACAGAAAAAAAGAAGAAAAAAGATGAACGAACTGCTCAGTAGACCAGACTGGGTTTTTAAGTTCACGCTGCTTTTATGCGCCTGACAATTTCTCCCATCTATGTGCACTGCAATCATCCTGCGTTAACTTGTTTTGTGATTTAGACTGATTTGGGTAAAGATAAAAATGTATACAATGTCTTTAATCAACAAAGCCCTTTCATTTAAAACACACCAAAAAAAAAAAAAGAGGGAAAAAAAGATAAAAAGGAAGACGAATAAAAAAATAAGGAAGGAAGAACGAAAAAAAAAAAACGAAAAAAAAAACGAAAGAAAGAATAGTAGAAAGAAAAAAGGAAGGCAGACTGACATACAGAATGGAAGGAAGGAAGAAAATAAGGAAGGAAGAAAGAAAGAGCCCACTTCACTCACATTGTTTTCAAGTTGAGTCGAGTTGGGAAAAAGTATCTTCCAATGGTAAATGTTTACGAGAGCAGTACGGCGTGGGCTTTTTATATAACCTCTGCACTCCACTGCAAGCGATGAGTAATAGAAATAGGAAAAGAACCAGCTGTGCATCAGACCACATCAGACAAGATATCTTACCACAATATTAAAGAAAGTGCGTTGAAGTATGCCAGCAAGCAAGTTAGAAATAAGCTTTCTGATGAAATTGGTAGTCGTATGCCACTCAGATCGTAATATTCGTAGTTGTATTACTGTCAGATATGAGGACAAGATGTCTATTTCACCGGTCGCGATGTCAGATGACGGCCAATTTTCAATCTCTCGCCTGTCAGTCAAATTGAAACTGACGTGAAACACGTGTTACCGGCCGATTTTGCGTTGTGATATTTTGCTGGTGAAGTTCACAGAGTTCAATGCAACACACACACACACACACACACACACACACACACACACACACACACACACACACACACACACACACACAAGTCCTTTATGACAAGTTTATTGTATATTCAGGCATAACACTTGTGGTTTGTACAAATGTTTGTGTCCGAAAAATCCCCTTAAAATGCGTTCACGCTTCCTTGCTTGCGAGTGCTGTAGAAAAGAAAATAATGAATTTACTTCTACTACTACTGTTGCTACTATTACAACAACAACAAAAACAACTACAGCTTCAACTACTACTACTACTAGTCTGCCACATATATGTTGGGATCAAAAACCAAAAAGGCTGCCCTTGCTCTAGGAAAAAAATTTAAAGCGAGTAGGACTTTATAGTTAGTTAGTTTGTGTGTCAGTAGACTGCCAGAGGTTTCAGTGTGGTTGTGCTTTCCTGTGCATATAGTTATATGTTGCACACACATCTTTTGTCGATCTTGACTCAGTATCTTTTCGTCTACGTGTGATTGTTTGTTGTTGTTGTCATTGTTGTTTGTTGGGGCGGGGGGGGGGGAGTGTCAGTGTAAGCGATATCATTATACCTTTTAGGTCTTCTTCCCCTGGCAAATAGGGTTTGACTTCATGCAGTTTTAAGCGGAAGATCCCTCCACATATACAGCGTTTTTTTGTTTTTTTTAATAACAACACACAAAAACAGCATGCTTCAGTTGCCCTTGCCAAGAACAGACATTTGCAAATCGAGTACAACCTTCTCTGGTGATTTGTCATGGTATTCATTGCCTTGCAAAAACAGCATGCTTCAGCTGCCCTTGCCCATAGAACAGACTATTTGCCAAATCAAGTCACAGCCTTTTCTCTCGGCGTGATTTCTCGTCAATGGTCTTTTTCAATTGCCTTGCAAATAGCATGCTTCAGCTGCCCTTGTCAAGAACAGACATTTGCAAATCAAGTACAGCCTTCTCTGGTGATTTGTCATGGTATTCATTGCCTTGCAAAAACAGCATGCTTCAGCTGCCCTTGCCAAGAACAGACACTTGCAGATCAAGTACAGCCTTCTCTGGTGAATTGTCGTGGTATTCATTGGGTGAGTGTTTGGGGGGTTAACGTCCTTTTCCACCACATACGGGTGACATCAAAGACGGGGCAACGGTGTGTATAAAGCCAGGCACAAATATTTGCCCCCAGCCGGGATACGAACTAACGACCCGAGCATTAGAAGTCCAACGCTCTACCATTCGGCCACCCCGGCGCCCCATTCATTGCCTTGAGGAAGCAGCGCCTTGGTAACTTGAAACCAACAAACTTTCTCATAAATCTTGCCTTTGATCAACAAATGTTTTTTTTTGTTTTGTTTTTTTCTTGTATACACTAGCAACCATTTCAATTTTACTTATATTTCAATCGAAACTGACTACCACAATTCATCTCTTTTCCAAAAACTGACTGCCTCTCAGAATGGTTAATCTTATCTAAACAATTTGTTATGGGACATCACTAACAAATATTCGCAAGAAAACCGCCTTTAGCAAATAATTATGTGTACCTCAAACCTTTATTTTCCTGGCATAAAATCTCTGCGACATCTTCAGTTGTCGCACCTTAGGTTAATCATTGAGTTCCGGCAGCAGTATCTGTTCTGTCCGCAGAATTCGCCATCCATGGCACATTGCTGTAAGCAATAATGTTCGTTTTTAATCGAGTATGGTATGGTATGGTATGGTATGGTATGGTATGGTATGGTATGGTATGGTATTGGTCCTACTAATTACCGAAAACAACGAAACGACCGAAAACAACCGAAAACAACCGAAAACAACCGAAAACAACTCTTAATACGGATAGAACGCGGTTCAAACATAGAAATAACAACACACAAACATGATTAAAGGTGAAAAAAGTGGCCTTAAAAAAAGCTAAAAGGAAAAAAAGGTGATATTGCAGAAAATAACCAGTCCGGACCAGAGTCGCTTCCCTTGGGAGACACGTTCATTTCGTCCTGTTCTCTTGGAGTGAATAAGTACTTTTTTTTCCTTTATACTAGTTTAATGCCTCTTTTTTCACCTTTAATCATGTTTGTGTGTTGTTATTTCTATGTTTTAACTGCGTTCTACGCGTATTAAGAGTTGTTTTCGGTTGTTTTCGGTTGTTTTCGGTAATTAGTAGGACCCGTATGGTATGGTATGGTATGGTATGGTATGGTATGGTATGGTATCGTTGACTTCTCCTCGGTACACATATCCATCTCTTCTGAAAATGCTCATGGCGCCGCAGGGCTGAAGGACGAAGCAGTGAAAGCCTGCTGCCGCTAAGCGCTACCTTATGTGCAAACCTTCCCTCTGCTATTCACTCTGGTCGCGTGCGTGCGACAGTATTTCTGTTTTTCTACGCCACTGGCCACAGCCTATTCTTCTTCGAAAGATGGACGTGGGATTTTAAGCGTGCACATTTGATAATTATTTGTGCGTGCGTGTGTACACGAGGGCCGGCGGGATAGGCACCATAAACAAGTCTGCACGTGATTTTGACTCGATTTGGAAAAGAACAATTCATCCAAATTTCTGCCCACTCGGGATTCGAACCGGGCGGCTCAGGATCCGAAGCTTTGACCACTAGACCAAATCCCCGTAAATCTCTTAAACTCGTGCAAAACACTAAAGAAAGGTAATGCAGATAATAATAATAATACTAATAATTAAATAATAATAATAATGAGTATTGTGTAGGCGCTTTACCCAATTTCATGAATCGGCTCAAAGCGCCGCGAACTGAACCCAACACGCACGCTCACGTGAATCACACGCATTCTCTCACACACACTACAAGCACGTGGTGAGAAGGTTCAGCTCAGCTATTTAGAATTGCATTTATTTTTCACATTTGGTAGGCTGAACATTTCCTAAGCAGGGGGGGGGGGGAGGAAGCCGGAGTACCCGCAGAGAACCCCCGACGACCGGCCCGAATGAACGGTGCCACATACGAGAAGGAAAAATTCGTCAGTTGTCCCGAGTGGGACTCGAACCCCTGACCTCTCGCACTGGTGACAAGTCTCTTAACCACTAGACCACCGGCCGCCCCCAGATAGGCTACTTTACTCTGAGCATAATCTGAAGAAAAAAAATAACAGTATTTTGAGATTTAAATGGATTTTGAGAGACACTTTTTAGGTACGAGTTCAGCGCGCCTAGGAGCGTAGTAGTCAGAATACGTACAAGTTGTCCACCGTTGTCAGGAAAGAGGCCGTTGCCGGGGACACACTGTCGGCGCCCGTTCATGTACTGACAGGCCATTCCTATACAGCATCGCAGGCGATCACAAGACTGGTATCTCTCGGCGCACTGAAAATGATACAGATACCAGGAAAGTTTCTCGTAGTTGGTTTCTCTATAGAGAAACAACTTTATGGGATGGGGCAGGTTTTGCTGCTCGCAGCAGCAAGTTTCAGTGATAAGAAAACAAGACTGTGCATGTGACGTTTCTCCAGACAATACATACTTTCACGCACACAGTGACGTAACGAAATCTGCGTCATAGGCACCTTACGTGCAACTATGCTGCTGCGTTCTCTTTGGCAGGAGTTCTGAGACAGGTGCGTGTGTGTGTGTGTGTGTGTGTGTGTGTGTGTGTGTGTGTGTGTGTGTGTGTGTGTGTGTGTGTGTGTGTGCGTGCGTGCGTGCGTGTGCGCGCGCGCGCGGATGAAATCGTGGCTTTCTCCTAAACCACCTCTTTGAAGGGCTTTTTACTTTGAGATGAAATGGGCATCCATATGCTCCAGGGGTACCTTCCACGATTTTTCTCGTGCTGCATTTTTAGGCGAGTTATCACCCATTTAAAGAAATCGGTCATGTTATGTTTTCATATTGTTCAAAAGCTTTCATTTTCTAGAATTTGGAAGCCCGTCCAATTATACTGAATGGCCTCGTAGCACAGCTGTGTATCTCTGACAGATTTTGTGTTTAAAAAAAAAATCTGAGGTAGGGGTGGTTTGCATGTAAGGCCAAATATCTATAACAAGAGTCCTTCAGATTACTTATCATCCCGGCATTCTTGTCACGTGTGACAACTGCACATATGCCAGGAACTACTGCACTGTGAAACAGCTTTAATATCAAGAATAACAAAACTTTTAGCTGAACCTATTTTTGAAGGTTCAGCGAGAAACACCAGTCAAAAAATTTCCAGTCTTGCGATTTCGTAAGTATAGTCCAAGGTTTTCACGTTCAGGTGTTACCAGCCCTCTAGGTCGGCCAGATTAAATGTAAAAATTAATTCTGTCGCGGAAGTCACAAATGTAACAGGGAAATCACAAGACATGAACAAGCATCCTCAGACGGCCTGTATGAGGCTGACGTCAAATGTTTAGTTCACGGAATTGACGTCATCTCTTTCTCTCTCTCCAAAGATGCTAGACCCGCTAAAGCGTAGCCGATCTAATGTCTTTGGTGGGCCTTACAGACTTGAAGAGAGAAAGAAAACCACCAAAACACAAACCCGCCGGCAACAGTAACAACTAACCAGACAAAATAGCATGAAGTCTGGAGAAACAGCTTTATGGGATGGGGCCATTCCTCCTTGTTTTCTTTCTTTCTTTCTATCTTTCTTTCTCATAATGTGGACAGACGACCGTGTCATGCCCAGAGAGAGAGAGAGAGAGAGATGAGAGGATCGAGAGAGTAGAGGAGAAGAAGAGAGATGAGAGAGAGAGAGAGAGAATGACAATGACAATGACAATGACAATGAATTTCTCAAGGTTTTATTGTCATGCGCATAAAAGCACCAAGACAAAATGCAATAAAGCAAAATAATCACAACAAACGAAAATAAAAGCAAACAAAAGAAACAGGGTTTGTTCATGTGGGATGAAAGGGAGAGTGAGAGAAGAGAGAGAGACAGAAAGTTGGAAACAGCGGGGGAGCAAGAGAGAGGGAAACCAGATATACCACTGGACCTGACACGGGAAAAGGAAATAGAAGGGGCACAAGAACCTGGAGAAACATCCATTGACCAAATTAAGTTAAACACTGTACTTGCAAAGCACCTCTCTTACAGCTTCACTAACAGGAAGTAACAGTTACAGAGACGTAGCAATATAACAGCTTCAATACAAGAAGTAACAGTTATAGAGACATAGCAATATAGCAGCTTCAGTACAAGAAGTAACAGTTACAGAGACATAGCAATATAGCAGCTTCAGTACAAGAAGTAACAGTTACAGAGACATAGCAATATAGCAGCTTCAGTACAAGAAGTAACAGTTACAGAGACATAGCAATATAGCAGCTTCAGTACAAGAAGTAACAGTTACAGAGACATAGCAATATACCAGCTTCAATACAAGAAGTAACAGTTACAGAGACATAGCAATATAGCAGCTTCAGTACAAGAAGTAACAGTTATAGAGGACATAGCAATATACCAGCTTCAGTACAAGAAGTAACATGTTATAGAGACATCGCAATATAACGAGCTTCAGTCCAAGAAGTAACAGTTACATAGGACATAGCACTTATACCAGCTTCAATACCAAGCAGTAACGGTTACAGAGGACACAGCAGTGGAGGTGGAAAGTAGGGAAGGAGGAGTGGGAAGGACGGGTGAACTCCCCCCCCGACTCCCAGAAGACAAGAAGGAAAGAAGGAAGAAAAAATAAAATAAAAAAATAATATGAAACAATGACAATGACAATCCTTTATTTTCCAACGGTAGAAGATTTTGGCCAAAAGGCCAGTTTGCAACCTTGCCGTTGCTAGACTACAGTACGAGAGCAAAAGTAAGCTAAGGATTATATACATCATAGACATTAAAACTGAAATACAAGAAGGCGGCGAATAAGCATAATAGCCAAAATAGATGATAAAGATAACCAAGAAACAGAAATGATTAAAGTTAATGAAAACTAACATGATTATGTAAATATGTACATGTTGGGTGTTTATACGTTAAGTTAATAATAATTAGTGAAGACTGGTTTCTAAGAGAGAGAGAGAGAGAGAGAGAGAGAGAGAGACAGACAGACAGACAGACAGACAGACAGACTAACCTGTCCATTGCTTCCGCTGAACCGACATCTCTCGGTTTGCCTGTCACACTGCATGCCGCCACAGCAATAGGGGAACCCGCCGTCCCTGTTGCAGTACTCGCCCATCTCTTGACACTGCAACAACATCATCATCATCACCATCAGTATCATCAATCGTCGTCGTCGTCGTCATGTCGTCATTATCGTACCCTGTAAATGTCACCGCCCGTGCTGTCAATGTCATCGTCGTCGACGTCATCATTATTATCGTCGTGGTCATCATCATCGTCGTCGTTGTCGTCATCGTCTCCTACGTCATCATTATTATCGTCGTCGTCGTCGTCGTTGTCGTCGTCGTCGTCACTATCATCATCATCATCGCTGTCGTCGGAGAGGGGAGAGTGGGGTGTTGATACCCGCTCTGACCCACCCTTACTCAGATGCAGACCTCTGATGTCATTTCTCTGTACACTCCACAGTTACATTCGAGTCCCTGCCAGAAGGTATGATATTATCGATACAGATATCGGGAGAATAGTGACGTTCTGGCAGGGAGGGTGGGCGGGTGGGTGTTAAGGAGTTTAACGTCCTTTTCCACCACGTAAGCGTGATATCAAAGACGGGGCAACGAGAAAAAGGCCAGCACAAATATTTGGCCCCAGCCGGGATTCGAACTGAACTCACGACCCGAGCATTGAAAGTCCAACGCTCTACCGTTCGGCCACCCCGGCTCCCCGTTCTGGCAGGGAACCCTCGAACTTTCAAGAGAAAACATTTCACACATTCACCAGTCACTTGCAAGACTATTAATTCTCTTCAACCCTGGTTCAAAGACACGCGTATGTGTTACAGAAACTTACGTTATAACTGGGCACGGCCGGCGGCGGCTGAAATTGTGCCAGGGACGCTGACAGCACAGACACGGCAACGAGCAAGGTCAGCATTGCTGCGGCCTCTGGAACGTGTTCAGTTCAGTCAAAATGTTAACGAAGAGCCCGCTACAGGAAAAACGGACAAAATAAAATATCAGTTGGTTTAAAGTCTTAGTACGTATGACAGGCATACAACTTTTCAAACTGCCGAAAACTTGTTCATCAAACACGCTTTATCACTAGGTCACTTGGATCATAGTATAGCAAATAAAAGCGACATAAAAGGGACAGAAACCACTTAAACTTTCACAAAGGACGGCACGTATGGATTTGTTTGTGTCCTGAGGAAGGCGAAAGCCGAAAAGTTGACCCGTGCCGTCCTTTGTGAAAGTTAAGTGGTTTTTGTCCCTTTTATGTCGCTTTTATTTGCTTAACTTGTAACCACTTCGCAGTCATTACCTTTTCCTTTTCATAGTATAGCATTTGAAACCATTGTGATGACTGGTCGTTGTCGATGTTGTTCTAGAAGCGTACCGCGTACTGAGCAGACGACATTAATTGATTGCAGTCTGAGGACCAGCGAGACGGCGCTGATGGGTGGCTATTTTTAGCGACTTTTTTCCAGTGAACTGTTATACAGGAATGGAAGCGTTAGGCTAAGGAAAGTCATAACAATTTCTCTCATATTAGAAGCCGGTAAGTCATGAAAACGGTCGCAATAGCCAAATGGAACATCTCTTCATTTGGCAAACAGCTTTAGAGCATTGCAAGCGGCAGTCTTTCCTTCAGGCTTCATTACAACCATAGAGGGTGGGGTGGGTGTTTGAGAGTTTAACGTCCTTTTACACCACGTATGGGTGATAGCAAAGACGGGGCAAAGAGAAAAAGGTCAGCACGAATATTTGGCTCGAGCCGGGATTCGAACTCACGACCCGAGCATTGAAAGCCCAACGCTCTAGACTTTAGGGAAGCAAAAATATGTCTGTGTGCACCTCGTAAGTTTGTTGTTGTTGTTGTTGTTGTTATTTTTTGTCCGTTTGTGCTTAGGCCTGCATCCTGCAACTGACAAAATGTCCACCCCCTCTACAGGGCTTCAGTTCTGCGTCGGGACGAATGTGCTATACTTTTACAGTCAGTCAGGATCTGTTTGTCCTAGTATTGTTCATACGAACATGAACCCCTGCCCTGTATAACATTTTCGTTGTGGAATAAGAAGAAGAATGAGGAGAAGACGAAGGAATCATCCTTATATTTAACTCTCCTCGCAACACACACACACACACACACACACACACACACACACACACACACACACACACACACACACACACACACACCCTTCCATTCAATTCATACCCTTGCTTTTCCTAAACCTCTCACTGATACGACAAGTACATAATCACAGGTAAAAACAAAAGAAAAGCAACCAATAATAAAAACAGAGAGAGAGAGAGAGAAAAAAGAAGAAAAACAGCATTATAATACATGAACAATACAAAACCTTGCAAGTCCTTTTTCAACGAGTACGTGTTTATATACTGTACCTGATAGTGATGAAGTCCTCCTTAGACTCAGTCGACAAAAATGACAGGTCAACTGTACTGCAGATTTTATAAATACCAGTTCTGGCCACAACAGGTGGGCAGTCGTATCAGCGGAGGCTTCATGCCTCAGGGACCTGGTCAGCGGTGACAGCTAGGGCGTGGCGGCCCTTGAGCCAGGGAGTGCTCAGTCCATATTGAGAGCTGTGACCCTGATATCGTTTGCACGTGCCATTCGAAAGTTCAGTCACGGTCCCCAGATCTGACTGAGATACGCGGGGCGGTCAGTACAGTGGACAGGAATGACGGTGTTTATGTGTCAAATGCATGACAGTGGCTGGTGGCCAGTCCGTCAAGCTTACTGACGTCGTCTACTGGTAATACTACTCGCTGAAAGTGTGTGTTCACGTGTGCCCCACACGGTCTGTTGACATAAATAAACTGGATGGGACTAGTCCCAAAATTGCGCCTGGTACATAATAATAATAATAATTGTAACAGCCAATACTGATAGATGTCATAATTATTATTATTATTTTTGTATATCGCTAAACCCTCACTGCCGCCGGCTCTGGACGCCTTACAGAGTTACAGATACAAGATACAAGATAGCAGGCCTACCACTAACTCGTGGACCAAGCCAATGGTAAATCTTGGCTTGGCTAGAGGTACGACCTCGACCAATTAGTCACGTGACTGGGTTTAGCCTAGTACATGTATGCAGAAAACAGAAACTGCATCGGCTGCACTGCACCACACACACACACACACACACACACACACACACACACACTGCTAACTTGAACACTACACTGACTCGGCAGTGCTGCACTCAAACATGGCTGAGCCGTTACAAGGAAACAGCGAGTTAATCCGGAAGGCAATACTGATGTGAAGGCAACGGTTCAGTTCAATTCGTTATCTCTTTAGACGTGAGGTCGTACCAAACCAAGTGACGCTCCATCTTCAGGTTCTGCATCACGCCTTAGGCCGGGCCGGTTGCGGGTGATCGCGACGTCAGTTCACTGTCTCATCATTTACTTGCGAGGACGGATCAAAGAAACAAAACCACGGCCACCATCACCACCACAACCACCTGCGCCTTCCTCTGCCATTAACAACAAGCAAGCCGCACTGAAACAATCAAGCCAATGTCGGTCAGTGGAATCATGTGTTAAAGTCCGGCCTAGCTGTTTTGGTCATTTCCTTCCGTAGTGTATTGTAACAGCCAATACTGATAGATGTCAAGTTCCTCGCTATTTTGCCCATTTCCTTCGCTAAACCCTCTAGATTACGTTTGTCAGTTTGTGTACATACTTTTACTGACGTAGCGTATTAAAGCAACACGAGTACTCAACTGACTGTCGGTTCCAGCAAATTCAGGGCAGTTTCTCTTTCTTCTTGTATGTTTGTTCTTTGTTAAATTCCGCTGTCCGGCAGTGGGGATCCGGGATAGCCGAATGATACACCTTTGGACGTTCAATGCTCGGCCGGGTCGTGACTGCCGAACCGGTTCGAATCCCGGCTGCATCAAATGATAATAATTTGTCAGGGTGCCGGCCTTTTTCTCGTCAGGTGTCCCGTCTTTGACACTGATACGGTTTGTCACGGAGGGGGGGGGGGTCGTTTGTTTTGTTTGTCGAGCTTGTTTGTCAGCATGTGTGTTCGTTCGTTTAGTTTCTTTGTAAATGCTGTGCGGTCTGCGGTTGTTGGTGGCCACGCCCACTGCAAAACACGACAGGGGACGGAACTCTGCAGTACAAAACAGGAAGTGTTGTTTCCAACATGGCATGATGTAGTCATTTTGAGACCAACGTCGGCAGGAATGGCACTGCCTGGATTTGAACTGCTGTTTTCCAGTATCCAGCCACAGCTCAGGTCACCACAAGATGCTGTCGTGAGCGCCGTCCACTGGGGCGTAATCAGCGCTGGTTTCAAATGCATCGGAGCGGGAGAAAATCCAGTAAGAACTGCCGAAAGTCAACTATAAACGTTGGGTTGGCTTTCTACTTTCGGATTTGTGGGAGAGTAAAACGGGCATTCTTTGATATTCCGGGTAAGGTGGAAAATGACGAGAAGATGGAAGAAATACTCTGTGTCGCAAATTCGAGATACGAAAGTTTAATTCTTGATAAATCTAATCGAATCTCTTCGTGTTCTATAAGGCTGGAAATGACGAGAAGATGGGAAAGATACTATTCGTTGTAAATTCGAGATACGGAGTTTTAATTCTTGATAAATCTAATCGAATCTCTTCAAGTTCTATAACTACGTCATTTCTGAATTACCATTATCGTGCTTCATTTGTGCGTAATGATTTCGTAGGTAATGATGTGATCGTGATGGATATATTTTTCAGCCAAGAGGACAAGGCACAGAAACCCTCCCAAATGGCTGGAACAGTGGTGACATTTATGACCTTCACTATGAGGAAAGCAAAACACACAGAGCCTACACACTGAAAATTATCCCTGTCGATGGTTCTCTGATGATCCATTTTCAGGTATGTATACATACATGTGTTGAAAGAATGGGGTCTTCTTCATTTTAGTTTGTGTTTTTACACCTCCACCATGTTGGTGAGTGAATGATGGTGCAAGTTATGTCTTGTAAAACTATCTTGTGTATGGTCATTCTGCATGCAAGTGCATGGCCACCTAATCTAGTCACCTGTGCTGTCATCAGAAAAAAAGGGCCTGAAAATGCCGACTGCTTAGTCCCTTTTTTTTTATGATGGCAGACTTGTTCAACGTGTTTCTCAGATTTCTCCCTGTCTGGCCTTTCAGAAGTGCTTGCTTGCATTACGTGAAAGTGTGCCTGCTTTACATGCAGGCATTTAGCCAGGTCAGGGTAGGAAAGAGAGCTTTGAATTTGCAGATGAATTTTAAAGTATGTATGCATTATAATGATATGTGTGTGAGAGAGAGAGAGGGGGGGGGGATGTAACAGTGTTGCACAACCCCTGCAGGCTTATCTGCATAATTAATTCTTAATTGTATCTGTTTCCTGCTATTGCAGAAGGAGAACTCTGAAAATGTGAGCACGCTTGACATCCAGGTGCGAGATTATGCCACTGACAACTTCACAAGTGTTAGCAGGTAAAATATTTGCATTAACTAGTGAAAGGTATTTTGTGGATTTATGTCACTACTATAGTTATAACTAATATAAGTGGTCCCTCAAAATGGTCTTCATTTCCTCTCATTAACAGCAATACATGTAATTGCAACAGCGATGCAGACTTTTTTTTCAAGTGTTCTTTCACTTTGCAGTGCCTTGCCAGGATTAGATCGACTCAACGTTCAAATCCACGACTCACTTATGAAGCCGGCAACAGGAGGACAGCGGCAAGGCGGAGACAACTCTCCAGCATCCTCATCATCATCACCCCCGTCCCAGCAAAAAGACAAGAAGTCATCGCTCCTTGTAGAGGAAGGCAGGGGTATTCCACAGCCAAATCCCTTTCAGCCAGTATGGTATGATGTCATCACAGTTCTTCCCTGAAGAAACATGTGGAGGGGGAGGGGGGGGGGGTATTATTTTCTTTGTTATTCCTTCCGTGGTGCAGTGCCAGCCACTTAGATATTTTCGAATTTTGTTTGTTGGGTGAAAGTTGGAGGACCCGGAGAAAAATCACCAATGAGTAAGCAGCCTGTTAGCCAGGAGAAATTGCTGTTATAAATTATTGCCCCTCAGTCTAGCAGGGCTTAACATCTTACACCTTTTGGTGGATTTCCATCGCAGGCTAAAAATTTTCCGCCCCCCAAAAAGTGTGTTGCCTCCTCTGAAGCACGTACAATCATGCCAGAATAACTGTAAATGCGCCTAATTGCACAGATTGTAGTCTAATTTTGAAGATTTTCCTTCTCAACAATTGTTTCCTCATCTGAAGTCAGGTACTTCAAATCATGCCAAAATGCACCAAACTGCACAGATTTTAGGCTTATTTTTGAAAATTTTCCAGGGCAGCACCCATGAACACCCTTAGCAAACTATGTCTGCTTTGCTGATGTGCGCTTGTGGCTTCATCACTAAATGCTGTATACATTTCCTCCTTTTGGATCATGAACCATTTTAAACCCTGGGCCCGCATGTGAAACTTGAGGGTAATTTAACCCATGGCTACGGGCCTAACCCAGACTAGCTACTCCGAGGCTAGCGGGAGCGTTTTAGCGCGATGCAGAAGTCGAAGTTGGACTAGCTAACCCTCAGTCTGTTTTAAACTTGGGGAAATCCCTTTGGTGCGCATACTCAAGACGTGGGTTTTATTTCCGTTCCATAACTTCCTTGACATGTGCGGTCTTTTCAAAGAAAGAATGGCGTCATATTTGACTGACGTAATGCAGGCGTTTCCTGGGATGTCTCGTTCCGTGTCGTCTTTGATACTGTCAGTGATCGGAAGAGTCTCCTGCTGGTGAACTTTTTGAATGTTTACTCGTCACCAAACATGTCAAATGGGTTCTGATGGTCACAGAAGATGCAGTGTGAGTGTGATAACTGCCTTTGCTACCGACTCAGTGCAGTTGCCGCCATCTTTGCTTCTCAGTAATCCGGGGTTAGCAGACTTATCAGCTGGAAAATGGCCCAATAGTTTGACCCTCGACTTCAGCTCGAAGCTAGAGCTAACCTCGACTCGTGCATGTGAAAATTTAACCCTAGAGATAAATTAGATCGAGGTTAGACTTTAGCCCGGGGCTAAAATCACAAACCTGGAGTTTTACATGCGGGCCCAGATCTAGGGAGCAGCCCATGCTTCACCATGACAGTAGTGATGGTCGTTCAGTAACACATAGATCTGCTAAAGTCAGATGTGCTCCCTATCTGTTCACCCTATCTGACATCTGTTGAAATAGCTGCATGACTTTTCAGTGTGTGAAACTAGAGCTTTGACAGTGTATGCATATTTCATGAAAGTATGGCTGCATTGTTGAAATTAGTTATAAAATAAGAAAAAGTGATATCAATAGGCCTGAAAAGGTGGTGTCTTTTTTTGTGTGCTGTACTCCTGTAGCAGTCGCTAGTTTCGTGTTTTGTTGTTTGTTGGGTTTTTGTTGGTTTTTTTTTTTTTTTTTTTTTAAATTACTCTTTATTGTACTTACTTTCATGATGAACTAGTGTTCAACTGTTTGGATAAATCCCAAAGGCAAAACAAGAATTAAGCTGAAAAACTCTTTTTTCTGTTTTCCTTTTTTTTAAAACTTTTTATTTTATTTATTTGTTTAATTTGATATGTGCATTGTGCATGCTATTCCTTAATTTCATTTTTATCTCTTCTAGGGGTGGTTCTCCTACTCACATAAATCCATTCTCAGTTGGTCGCTCTGACCTTGACCCTTTGGCTGGTATGGGTGTCGGAAGTGGCACTGGAGGAGGCATGATCATGGACCCCAGGTACTCTGGAGGGCCAAGGTTTGGCAACGAACCTGGTTTCGGATCATTTGGGCCGGTGAGAGGCGGCGGCATCCATCCAAGCGCATTGCCCCCGTAAGTGTCCCCCATCTGTCAATTCAGCTTCATAAACTGCATGCAATAAAAGAGCAGTTACGCTGATGGCTGTCAGTATTGACAGACTAAAAAAAAATATTTTTTTTCAAATGGCTTTCAACTCTTTGTCATATCAGATGAAACCTGAAAAATGGTAGCTGTGAGGTTCTTGTTCTTGTTAGTACACTTGATGCTGCAAAAAATGTACATTGCTTTGCCTTTCTGCGTTTGTGATGCATTGATTTTCATGATTTTTACAATATAAAATAATACATAATTCTGTGTGTTTGAAAAATTATTGTGTACGGTAAAAAAAATATGAAAAACTCTGTTTCATCCTCTCTTCTTTTTTTTTTTCTTTTTTTTTTTGCAAAATTATTTCAGTATATTGTTTTGTTTATGGACCTCTAAGTTTAACGTAAACTGTTCCGTTGTTTATTTAGAGGAGCTGTTCCCCCTGGTGCAAGATTTGATCCCATTGGGCCACCAGGAACACGACCCAAGTATGTATGCTCTTCTATATTGTCTGGTACGCACCACATGAAGCTCTGTGCATTTTCTGTTTATCTGTGTCACAGAGTACATGTGATCATCATAGGGTACAACAAATGAATGAATGAAAAGTACTTTGGAAAAAAAATCAAGAGTACAGTACATGTGCCCCATCGATGAGTGCATCCTTGCCGTTGGAGATGGGGCTTGCGTGTCTCCATGACCCCGAGAGCTATGCCGGCGGGAGATTCGTCTCCTGGTAGGGCCACCCATGCTGGACAGGTCGAAGGGTGGAGGCCAGACGAAGCGCACTCACTGGTCCTCCAGGTTGGGGGTTTGAGTAGGGCTAACAACCCAACTCTTTAAAAACAAAACCTGTTACAGAAACTACAACCACAGATCTACAACGCAACTTGGTCCAGGAAGAGTCCTCTCTAGTAGAGCCCATGACGCGAGCTGGTGAAAGCCCTCGGGAAGCCAGTGCGCCGACTACTCTTCTGACGGCCAAGACCAAAGCCAGGATAGGGACCTGGAACATCCGAACCCTATACGAAACAGGAAAGACAGCACAAGTGAGTCAAGAAATGCATAGATACAATCTGAAGCTGCTCGGCCTATGTGAGACAAGATGGACAGGAACAGGACGCACTCGACTCACCTCCGGAGACACCATCCTCTACTCCGGACACGAAGACGGCCAACCACACATGCACGGAGTAGCGTTGCTGATGACACCTGAAGCAACACAAGCACTATTGTCCTGGGAACCAGTGTCACCAAGGATCCTGAGCGCCAGATTCAACTCGAAGGGCAGGAAAGTCACCATCCTCCAGTGCTACGCTCCCACCAACATGGCGGATGAGGAAGAAAAGGAGAACTTCTACGAGCAGCTCCAAGCCGTCCTCGACAAAGCACCGAGAAGAGACCTGAAGATCCTCATGGGAGACCTCAACGCCAAAGTGGGCACCGACAACACAGACAGAGAACTCATCATGGGCAAACACGGAACAGGGACACAGAACGAGAACGGAGAGCTCTTCACAGAATTCTGCACCACCAACGACCTGGTCATCGGAGGCACCATATTCCCCCACAAGACCATCCACAAAACCACCTGGACATCACCGGACGGAAGAACTGTAAACCAGATCGACCACATCACCATCGGCAGGAAGTGGCGAAGAAGCTTGCTGGACGTCCGAGCAAAGCGGGGAGCTGATGCAGCCTCAGACCATCACCTCGTCATTGCAGCGATCAAGATCAAGCTGAAGGCCTACAGAGACCAGGCGGACAGACCATCCCACAAGTACAACGTGCACAGTCTGAAGGAGAGCGTCAAGACCAACGCCTTCAAATGTGAGCTGAGGAACAGATTCAGCGCTCTCGACACACTACCTGAAGAGACAATCGAGGAGCACTGGCACGACCTGCGAGAAACCTGGACAACAACATGCAGGGAAGTGCTGGGAAAGAAGACGAGACAACACAAAGAGTGGCTTACATCTGACACCTGGGACCTCATCACAGAGAGGAAACGCCTGAAAGACCTGATCAACCACACTGACGACCAAGACCACAAACGCGACCTGCAGGCTCAATACTGGGACGTCAACCGGCAGGTCAAGAGGAGCGCAAGGAACGACAAGAGGAACTTCATCAACAACCTCACAGAAGAAGCAGAAACAGCAGCAGGACAACGGAACATGAAACGGCTCTACGAAATAACAAGGACACTCTCTGGGAAAAATAACAACCCCACCAGACCAGTCAAAGACAAGAACGGACAAATCATCACCAAAGAGGAAGACCAAAGGACAAGGTGGGCTGAACACTTTAAGGAAACGCTCAACAGGCCTCCACCACCAGTCCCACCAGACATACCACCGACAGCCCAGCTACTCGACATCAGCACCAACCCCCCTACCAAGACCGAGATCATCAAAGCCATCAAGTCCCTCAAGTCTGGCAAAGCAGCAGGCCCCGACGGCATACCACCAGAAGCCCTCAAGGCCGACATCCAGACCTCCACCGACATGCTGCACCCGCTCCTGAGGAAGATCTGGGAGAGCGAGAGCGTGCCACAAGACTGGAAGAAGGGACACCTGGTAAAGCTGCCAAAGAAAGGGGACCTCTCATCCTGTAGCAACTGGCGAGGCATCATGCTCCTGTCCATACCAGGGAAGGTTCTCACCAGGATCATCCTGGAGAGGCTGAAGACCGCGCTGGACAAGACACTCCGGGAGGAACAGGCAGGATTCCGCAACGACCGATCCTGCACTGATCACATAGCCACGATGAGGATCATCATCGAGCAGTCCCTGGAGTGGCAGACCCCCCTGTACAGCACCTTCGTTGACTTCCAGAAGGCGTTCGACAGTGTTGACAGGGAGGTCATCTGGAAGCTGATGTCTCACTACGGTTTTCCACCAAAGTTTGTCAACATCATCCGACAGCTGTACGAAGATGCCACCTGCCAGGTAATCCACGACGGGAAACTGACAGAACCATTCACAGTACGGACCGGCGTTCGTCAAGGCTGCATCCTCTCACCCACAATCTTCCTGATGGTGGTCGACTGGGTCATGAGGCAAGCCACCGACGGTAAGAGGACAGGGATCCAGTGGACCTTCAGCAAACAGCTCGAGGACCTGGATTTCGCGGACGACATCGCCCTCCTCTCCCACAAACAACAAGATGCGCAGGAGAAGCTGAACAGAGTCGCCGAAGAAGCTGAGAAGACCGGCCTCAAGATCAACATCAGCAAGACCGAAGTCATGAGAGTCAACCACAAACAGCACGACTCCATCCAGCTGCACCAGGAAGACATCAAAGAGGTGGACAAGTTCATCTACCTCGGCAGCGTTGTCAGCAAGGATGGAGGAACGGACGAAGACATCAAGAGCCGCACCAACAAAGCCAGACATGCCTTTCGCACTCTGCGCCCCATCTGGAGATCCACAGCCCTATCCCTGCGAAACAAGATCCGGATCTTCAACTGAAACGTGAAGTCGGTCCTACTCTATGGCTCGGAGACATGGCGCACCACCAAGACAGGCTCCCACAGGCTGCAAACCTTCATCAACAGATGCCTCCGCAACATTCTCAACATCAGATACCCACTGGTGATCACCAACCAAGACCTCTGGGAGCGAACAAGACAGGTCCCCATCGAGCAGGAGATCAAGAAAAGGAAATGGGGATGGATCGGACACACTTTGCGAAAGCCAACATCAAATGTCACCAGGCAGTCCCTTGATTGGAACCCCCAGGGAAAGCGCAAAGTGGGCCGACCGAAGCAGACCTGGCGGAGGAGTACGGACGCTGAAGCCAAGGCCGCCGGAACGACGTGGGCCGAACTAAAGAGGGCATCCCAGAACCGAGTGCGCTGGCGGAGTGTGGTTGTAGCCCTATGTTCCCCAGGGAATAAAGAGGACTAAACAATAACAATAAACACAGTACATGTACTATATACCACGACATTGTTGACTTTGTAAGTAATTTTACTTGTTTTTTAGTTGTTCTTTTTGTGTCTTTTCAGCCCTGATCCAGATCATGCCAGACCACCGGATTATGATGACATGTTCATGTGATGGACAGCCATGTTCCAGTTTGTTTTTTTTTGCTGCATTCTAATAATAATAATAAACTAATAAAGTTCATTTAAATGTGATGCCTGTCCCTCAGTAGAAGCTGCAAGCGCTATACAGTAGCAGGTAAAAACAAGAATTTGACAAGGTACTGAAACACATCCAAATATTTTTGAGGCACGCGCGCGCACACGCACACACACACACACACACACACACACACATTCTGCAGCTGAAGTAAGACGCGCAAGAAAATAATACAGATTTCTAACACAACAAAAACAGCAGCACACGCAGCAGGGAGAATTGGTTAATTATTTGCCAGACAAAAATGTGAAAAAGATGGGTCTTGAGACCCACTTTGAAATCTGGCAGGGTTGGGGAATCGTGGATAATTTGGGGCAGGGTATGTACCAGTCAGACGCCTTCGGTCCTCTGATGCTGGGCACCTGGTTGTCCCATGCATTCGGCTGGAGACGTATGTGAACGCGCTCTTTCTCTTTTTCCGGTCTGGGACAGCAAGGTGCCCAGCATCAGAGGACCGAAGGCGTCGGACTGGTACATACTGGGTGAGGAGGTTGGACAGGTAATTACATGTGACCCTGTAAATCCTTCCCTGCATGTGCTTTGTACCAGCTTCAAATTGTGGAAAACTTAAAAAACAGAAAATGAAAACAGCAAAAATTGTCATGTGTCTGTGAAGTATGTTTTTCTTAGGGAGGGACATGTGTGTTCATTCGAAAGGTTCTGTGCAATTCATCAAACTGCTTTTTATTTACAAGAAAGGTTTTTTTCAGCGAACAGCCTACACCAATGTAACTGAGCAGGCTTTTTTTTCCTCTTGGCAGCTGTTTCAAAATAATTTATTCTCAGTGCAGTATTTCAATAAATTTACGAAACAAAAATAAACAGTTTCAATTTATGAGCTGCTTACACACACAAACACAAGTTTCCTTTTTCAAGGGTTTTTTTTTTTTTTTTTTTGGGGGGGGGGGGGGGGTCATACACTACTTCCACTTAACTTTTAAGATACAATATACATTTGCTGGTCTTTCAAAGGTGTAAGCATTCCTGAAGCTGACCCCTAGAAACTCCGGAGAGCTGAATGCCCATATGAATGACTGGACATTTAAATGGTTGAGACACACAATCACACTGTTGTTGGCGAGAGGCATAATCAGCATGCTCTGGCGTAGCAAATGAGGAAAAAAGGCTGGATAGCGTCAGTGGAAAATGGTGACTTTCGGGGATTCGAACCCCATCAGCCTGGCATCCAGATCAGAGTGAACTAAGCTGCACACAAATCCGTTACAACGTTGTCGATGAAACCACTCGACCGTGGCAGCCCATAGACCATTTGGGAGAAATATATATTTATGAGCTCATCGCCGTGCTTTGAGCCGCTTGTGTGCATAACAAAGCACGAAGAAGTGCGTGAAACATCGACGCCTGAGGTTGTTTGTGTGATGTTTCGTGCGTAGCAAGATTCGAAACATGAATGGTTTAACAATGTCAACATTGGAGGAAGCGTTGTCAACAAGCGCCATGCCAACATGGGAAGTAAGCGCGGTGTAACATTTTTCAGCAGACAATACGGGTCGCGTCCCTTGAATCAGGTACCCGCCTTGCACCTGATCATCATGTGGGTCTTTTTTATCAGTCCCTTGCATGTGGGTGGTACATTAACTCCACACCAAGTGTTAGTGAATATTGCAACACACGCACACACACACACACACACGTCATCCTACTAAAACTAAGTCAGTCAGTGTCATAACAATCCACAAGCATTTTATTTGAAAAAAATATTAACTTCCAGTTGAACAACATTCAAACTACACACATGAATCAAGTTGATCATGGCAACAATGTGCATGTAAAATACTTGCTTTCTTGCTCAACAAAGGAAAGTACAGACCGCATACACAGTATTTATCCAATATATATATATACAGCTCCAGAACTGGTCTGGAACACCGAAAGCCCACAATAAAATCCAAAGTATTGGAGAAAACTGAACAATACACAGACATCATGATCATCCTATAATTCCCTCTAATTTCATGCTTATTTCAAACACACACACACACAACACATGCTCACACACAAACAGAGGCAGGAGAACATGCATCGAATCACCCGATTTTCTTCTTTCTCAACCCCTCTTACCCACATGCATTTCATACGCATTACATATCCATTTTTCTCAGTTCAATATCACTTTGTCATGACCATCTTCTTTTGGTTTTCTTTTTTTTTTTTTACTACTTTATCCCTTTCAGAAAATTCAGGCTGCTTCCCCCGGGGGGAAGCATGTCACTGCGGTGCAGCGCCACCCAAGACCTATCCTATTTTTGCAATTTTGCTGAGGGAGGAAAGCCGGATAATCTGGAGAGAAACCCCGGATGCACAGCCCAGTAGCCAGGAAAAACTGGTATCACGTATAAGAAGCTCGACCTGGGCTCGAACGCACACTGCACTGACATGACCGGTGACGGCCGTTCAGCAGCACAGCCACTAAGCCCGACGTGCTACCTATTAGACCACCCCTGTACCATCTTAGGTAAACTCCTTTCCAAGTGCCATAAACTTGTAATATGTATGACTAGAAAATGGCACTCCTTCATACAGTTTTTGCTTCAGTTCTTCGTAACTTGCATTGAAGACTTTGACATTCTCCTCAAACTGCTCGTCAACACGGGCGCTGCGCACACACTGTTGCTGCATAAACTGATCCAACTCATGCTGCCTAGCTGCCCTCTGTGTCTCCAGGAACTCTGACTGCAACATAGGCAAAAGTAGTTCATTAATGGTAAGGCAACAGTATTTAACATCAATGAAACACACACACACACACACACACACACACACACACACACACACTCTCTCTCTCTCTCAAAGAAATAAAAGATGAATAAATAGTTGAAGTGCAGGCCTATTGACAGGCACACACATGGGGGGGGGGGGGGGTGATGGGTCAGATATAAAAAAAAGAAGAAATGTACACTAAACTGCATGTGCCATACCTTTCTCTCCCTCGCAGAATCCACTATAGCCTTGCTTGCCTCGTCACACCCAGCTACTGAAAAAAAAAAACAAAAAAAAAAACTTGTCGTCAAAGTCCAGCTTCAAATACCAGTAATTATTGACAGATTACCAGTACTGTAACACAATTTCATTGATTAGGAAGTCATCATTAAACACAGGCCTGCTATCTACCATCCCCTCATACGGTCCATTATCCACACTATTCCCCTATTTTAGGGTGTTTTTTTTGTTTTTTGTTTTGTTGTTGTTGTTTTTTTGTTGTTTTTTTGGGGGGGGGGGAGTTTTCCAAAGGTTCATTTCATACATGTCATCCATGTCGACCGCCTAAAAGCAATAAACTCAGCTTTAGACAACAGCTTTGAAAGTAGTTCAGAGCTTTGATTTACAAGCATATTTATCATGATGTTTAACAGCTATGTCACTATCACAAACACTCCTGAGAAAAGACACACTCACTGCTCTCTTTAATCGCCTTTAGGTGATCACTGAACTGTGTCTCTATATTGGGTAAGGTGTGATTCTTGCTCTCAGTCACTTTTTCTTGCATCTGGTCCAGTTTCACCTTTTCTCGGTCTCCTCTTTTCTCCTGGAAAAATTACATCAGTTAATTTACAGTTCACACACACAAAAGGATATTGAACAGTACAAACATTACTGCTAAAAGCTTTTTATACAAACTCAGTCACTGAGTGAAAATATTTGCCCTTCCTATCTCACAGCCCCCCCCCCCCCCCCCCTGAAGTATTTTGCCAACTGTGGCCTTTGTCCGTACCATTCAAGAGCAAGGTTTATACGTACTGCATGAAGTCCATACTCTCAAAGCCGCAAAAATTAATGTACACACGTATACCATACCTCAAATTCTTTGGCGAAGAAATTGGTGTGGCCTTGGAAAGCAGACCTGTGGTCAAACAGCCTGGCATGGATATGGCAAATATCTGCATCACACACACACACACACAAATTAGTCACCTTCACTTCAGGTGTCATATTTTTTTGCCATAGAACTAGAAGCTGCACACACACACACACACACACACACACACACACACACACAGAGGGAAAGAGAAAGTCGAGAGACTTGAACCAGAGGAGGGACAGCGAGTAGCACATCATGATTACTCAGTTTTAAATATTAAAAAAATAAACAAAAACTTTGTAAGGCTTTGTAGTTTTTTGACCGACATGCAGTCAAGACAAATCACAGAAGGGGGCAAAATGTTCATAAGGTAAAATATTACCTCTGAATATGTTTTCGCAGGACATTTTGGGGGAGCAGCTGATTCTTCTCCCGGAAAGCAGACGCTCACATGACACAAACTGTCTGAAACTTCTTTGCCGCAAGATTCCCCTTTAAGGGAAATAACCAAGTCGCGTCGAATCTCCGCCGCACAAACCCGTTGCATAGTCAACACACCATGCCAGTAGAACGACTACGACGGAGTTTTACCAACACAAGCTGATGAGCGGTCCTTAACCCCCTTTTTTGCGTTTTCATGGTTTTCGCTGTTATTTAATAAATGTTTATAAGTTGTATTTATTTTTATTTGGGATTTATTATTGAATCTTCCTCCAAACAGTAAAGAAGCTTTTATTTTGTAGTAAAGAGGTCATGTTTATATCTGAACTGATGTCAAGTTATTGTCATGCAAGTTTTTAACAATGCAAGTACATGTACCACAGTGTGCAAGTGTGTGTATCTGAGCATTTAAACTTCAATTTGCTGTAGAATATTTTTTTTTTTTTTTTTTAGGTTTTTGTGCAGAGCTGGTATAGTCGTACAAAATAACATAATAACTAAAACAAAAATTCATTCATATTTTATTCAGAGTGGTCCATTCATATTGCATGCAAATTATGACAATTATGTACACTTGTTTTGTTTTGTTGCCTGTATATGTACAGATCCATGCTTCACAAACAGAGACAGGTGTTTCAGTCTCGCTCTTTTTCTCACACATTTGCGCTGAAAGGTTGACAACATAACAGCAGTAAAAAAAAGTTTTGTTTTTTTTAAATGATAAAAATGACATCTAACACAGCATCATATAAAAACAGCCCAACCTACATTCACTGCTGCCATGATGATCTTCAATAATCACCACCATAGATATTTCTCATTATCGGCAATCACTCCAGTTAACCTTCGGACGACGTCGTGGGTAAAAAGTTGCACACACATTGCTTTAGATGAACGTATCTCAGTCAATATTTATGTCACACCTTTGAAATTTCATGACTTTGTCAATAAATGGTTTGACTATGTTCATGCCAAAAATTGTGTTGTTTAACTTGTAATTAGCAGAGTAATTAAAGAATAAGTTGTGAATTGCCTATATAAAAACCATGAGTAATTTGTTTCCCACGATGTAGGACTAGGAATAATAAGTTGAAATTTACCTTTCTAAAAACCATGGGTAATTTGTTTCCCACGATGTAGGACTATGAATAAGCTGCAATCTGCCTATATAAAAACCATTGGTAATTTGTTTCCCACAACGTAGGACTAGGAATAAGTCGAAAATTAGCTATTTAAAAACCATGGGTAAGTTGTTTCACACGATGTAGGACTAAGAAGTTTTTTTAGTGACGTAGCCGGAAGGTTAAAGCGGTATGTGGCAGGATGAGCAACTCCCACTGTGTCAAAAACATGTTTCGAACACATGCTGCTACTATTGAGTTAGTGGTCTTACCAAAGTCTATTTTAGAGCTCTGCAAACCTCGTATGCTGCCACTGACCCCATACGACTTGTACTGCTACAAAATTTGAGTTCACTGAGATGGCCATAGCTGTAGCGTGCTGTACTAGTCTGTTTCACATAAACTTGTCACAGGTCAAATAGACAGCAGGTGTATGTTTTGGCTCTAGTATCATATTAAAATGGTATTATATTCTTGTAAATGTAATCAGCCCAGATTGATCTGTGAGCAAACAATAATGATTTTATATATATATCTTCTTTTTTTTTTAAATTGTTTTCACATTTTTGAATTACATTACTTGAATGATCATAGTTGTTAACAAATCTCATCACTGAATCTCCTCAGGATTTCATGGTCACTATCAAGGAATAACTGACACTGATCACCCGTGTGAACACTCTTACAAAAAAAAAAACAAATACCAACCCCCCCCCCCCCCCCAAAAAAAAAAAAAAAAACAAAAAAACAACAACAAAAACACTTCAATAAAACTAGCATTACAATTTTGTCAGCTGGATGCCTTCGGTGAGTCATGAACTTTGATTGATACAATGTCTGAAGTTCGTAGTATAGCATTGGGGATCACTCCCATGGGTGTGGAGAGATCAGTCACTTGCAACTGATGGAAGTCAA